>JAYJME010000768.1:0-19853 GCA_036873775.1 Costaria costata | reverse complement strand
CACGGACAATGGGTGCGCTGGATGTCGACGAGTAGAAGAACGGTTTAATGTGAAGAACACACACACACACACCTGTGGTTCTTATAATATCATTCAGGGGAAACCCGCTCCCAATAAATCTGCTCCCAATAAATACACTATGAAACCCGCTCCCAATAAATACAATATGTCCCTAAATATAATCACCGTTTGGTATTCAATATTAATACTAAACGGTACTTACATATACGGACAGAGTGGTAAGAAATTGAGGCTCGTGTTCACACAACAAATACGTAAGAAATTTGACCGAATAAAAGGTGCTCAGGGTCGGGTGCCACAATAAATCCCATATACTAGCCACTAGCCTGTGCTCAATCAATGGTGGCAACTAAATAAGAACTTGAGCCTGGACGCCAAATTGCCGTTTCTTATTAGCGGGCGCCCTCTGCATTGCAGCAGCGTAGTAGACATTCCCCTGTGGTGAAGTGGTTAGGGCGTGTCTTAACCCCTTTAGAGTTGAAACGTTTTTTGGGGAAAAATTACTTGGAAATCGTGTGGAACACTTTTTTGGGGTAGTAAAAGGGTTAGGAAGTTTCAAATTTGGAATTCAACAATATTTTTCGAGAGTTAATTGAAAATCGTGAAAATAAGAAAAATACGACTTTGGGTCCCATCGAGGAAAGGCGTACGAGTACGAAGTACGAGCATCGTGTTCTATGATACAAATCGAATAACGCACAAGGTCTAGAAACTCCCGCTGGCAACCAAGGAGGCGAGCGACAGCACGCGTCCTCCCCGGAGCGCCGCGGCTAGCGGCAGTTTTTTTTTGCCGGCACCGGCTAGGATGCTGTCGCTCTTGGGATTTCTTGGGTGGGGTGGCGCAGCCCCAAAGCCCCACGCGGGCAGCAGCGAGCAGCGACGGGGATACAGCGATCGAACTTCTGAGCGGAAGTCGTGACCTGGTTGTGGTGCTCGTTTGGTTTGGGAGACAACGAGGGATGAAAAACTGGGTTGGCGGCGGCCTTGTATTTTTTTTAGGCGCCGCGGGCCGTCTAGTCTGTGATATTTATAGAGGCCGTCGGATGTCGGACCTGGCGCTGCGGCGGCTCCGGTGGCCCTGCCCTGTCTCTCGAGATTGATGGATCTCGGAGCTCTGAAGCAGTCGACGACACGACACAAGCTTTTAAGTTTTTGCGTGGCTAGCTTTGCTTTCATGGAACATGCCACGTCAAGTTCGACAACTCCCCGAATATAAATTAAAAATACGAAATAGAACAACGAAGGGCAAAGAAGTCCAAAAAGACTTGATGAAATTGATTTTTTCGAATTTGCCTTAGAAATGCCTGCTTGGTGATTCACTTTTAGACCAATCACATGCAAATTAAATTCATTTTTTTTTTCATTTTGTTACATTCCAACTTCGAAAGTTCCTCGATCATACAGGCCTTGTATTATACCAGGTATCATACTCGTACACACGACTACCTGGTACTAAAATGATATTATTAATAGTATTACGAATATAACGTCGATTTTATGGGTTCGAGTCCTGGATCGACCAAGTGACGTTATCTAAGAAAAATCGACCCCGCCGAAAGCCGAAAGTGAGAGATGACGGCGACAAAAAAAAAATGACAAGTCTCTCTCTAAATATGATAACATACGGAGACCAGTTATCAGTCAGCACGTATTATACCAGATTGCATGACATTGAGTTGTCTACTGCCACTATTAATACAAGGCATTGCAATATCTCTGTGTCGTAGTTTAGTTTATGACCACAGATCCTCTTGATCTTGATTTTGTTTTTATTCCTTTTCGCTTTTCGTTTCTTTTCTATTAATATTGTCTTTTTTTTCTTTTCTTTTTCTTTTTCTTTTTGATTTATTTCGCCTTCTCTTTCGATGCATGGGTGCTGGCGTATGAAATTATGTTGTGCCTGTCGTACCCAGTGTGTGTGTGTTCTTCACATTAAACCGTTCTCCTACTCGTCGACATCCAGCGCACCCATTGTCGGTGCGGATTCTTCACCCTAGGAGAAACACGCTCTGTGGTCACAAGCTACGACACAGAGATAATGCATTAAAAAAAATGCTTCGTACCACGCACTGTCATGCCAGCGTACTGGGTACGACAGGCACAACAGCAATTTCTACGCCAGATAAATCAAAAGGAAAAAAAGAAAAGAAAAGAAAAGAAAAACTAAGAAAAAATGATAGAAAGAAAATATAATAATAAATACATAATAAAAATTAAATAATTAATTAATTTTTATTTTTGGGGAAGTAAAAATAATTAATTAATTTTTTTTTTTGGGGAAGACAAATAAACGAAAAGCGAAACAAAATCAAGATCAAGACCAGTGTGTGTGTGTGTGTGTGTTCTTCACATTAAACCGTTCCTCTACTCGTCGACATCCAGCGCACCCATTGTCCGTGCTGATTCTTCACCCTAGGAGAAACACGCTCTGTGGTCACAAGCAACGACACAGAGATAATGCATTACCAGTACGCTGGCATGACAGCAGTGCGTTGTACGATGCATTTTTGGTAATGCATTATCTCTGTGTCGCAGCTTGTGACCACAGAGCGTGTTTCTCCTAGATTGAAGAATCAGCACGGACAATGGGTGGGCTGGATGTCGACGAGTAGAAGAACGGTTTAATGTGAGTAACACACACACGAGCGTGTATCTTCTTGGGCGAAGAATCAGGACGGACACTGGGTGTGGTTGATCAGGGATGTCGACGAGTACGAGTAGCAGAACGGTTTATCGTGAAGAACACACACCACAAGAATATCGTACCAGGACCTACTGCTGCTGCTGCTGTACCAGTACGTGAGAAAAGTCTCGCCACATACATACCGGTACAGCAGCAGAAAAGCAGTACACCGGTATTTACCAACCTGACGTTATACAGCAGCAACACTGCTGGGTGTGCTACCGGTACTACTGACAGCAGTTGTGTGTGTTCTTCACATTAAACTGTTCTCCAGCCGTCTTCAGCCGTACGGCTGCTGCGTCGGTTTTGGTTATTTGGTCGTAATACATTCTTCCAGATATCATGTCCAGCAGCCGAAAGAACCAACCGTCGCTTCGATGGATTGGACTTCCTTCGTCGGCGTATTGTATACCAACGAGTCTTTACACTTCACTCGTATACAGCAGTACTCAGTACTCATACTCGTATCATACTCGTTTCAGTACTCATACTGCTGCCGTCTGTACGCCCGTGGTCCACATAGCAATTAGCTTGAGGCTGGCTTGGGGAGCTAAGTAAAGCATTCTTGGTCGGATTGGCTCGTATTCAAAACATCGACTACTCCTACCCGTCCATCTCTCATTTCAAATACTGCTGCTTTACGTGGTTGTCCATGTGACACGCACTGGTATGACGTCAAAAACGCTGAAGAGGCTATTTACCTGCCTACAACGTCAGCTCGCAAAAAGGTCCAAGCCCAAGAGGGGGGCGTAAGTGGTGTCCATCGCTTGTGGGTCGGCAAGCACAGTAGCGACAGCACCAACAGAGTAGTAGCACGTGCCTTTATTCTTGCCTTTCGGAGAATTTATACCATCACAGGACCTTACTGCTGTACGTACCGGTACCTGTTACCTGGTATGATATCATCAATTCTCAATGATTCTTCTGCCTGCCTCTTTCGGCACTAAACAAACATGTCCGGAAATATAAGGATTATTTTCATACTCATATTTATAACCAAACGTACCTTACATTTCCGGACAGAGCGGCATGATATACCCTCCCTTTCAGACAGCATATAAAGAGTGAAGAGTGGCTTCATGGGCCGGCGGGCATTGCTTGGCTTGGTATATACTGGTAGCAGCGATGATGCCCTCTCAGTGAGAGCATTACCGGTATCGCATTCCGAGAGAGAGCTAATGCAGGGTGGTGAGACCGTTGGCGTTGTTCTGTCAAATCGATGGGCTTTACTTCTCTCCGGCTGCTGCTGCTGCTGTCGCCGAGTCTACAATCCGAGCTGAAAAAAAAACTCAGAATGAACCCTGAGTAGACAGCAGCAGCAGCAGTAGTGCATCGTACACTCGAACACCAATGTCCTTTCAGCAACATGCATGTCATATCTCAGCATCACCGAACACCAACGTCAACTGGGGGGGAACATCGGTGTCGGCAGAAAGGATGGCTCCACAGAAGTCCGACCAAATGCCGCCAAAATCAAACTCAGAGGTGTTGGGAGGGGGGCGGGGGCGTTGGCTAACGAATAGAAAAAAAGTGTAATCCTTCACAGAGCGAAGCAAACCTGTCGTGTTGAAAAATGTAGTCATTCACACGTCACAAGACACACGATGGACGGTACCTGGTAGCTTTCAACACTGCAGACGGAGATGCTGTCTCTGGTCTCTGGGACGGAAATATAAAAGATGGATGAAAAGGACGAGATCTGCAATTTTTCAACAACCTCGGCAAACGCTCGAGACCGCGCAGCCCGGACAGCAACTGCGCCTCGCTCTGCCGCCACCGTCGGAGAGCAGATGGCGGGCACTATTGTTGGAATTGGAATTGTCTCTCTAGCTCACGTTCAAAGCGATTCAGGGGTTGGAACTTGATGGAAGCGCTAGAGAAGGCCGGTGCATTATTGCGGGGAGAGTTGGAGTGCATCATGACCAGAGGACTTACTTGGAGGCAAGTCTTTCATGGCCGCCTTATTAGGCTTTGGCATGTCGACTTAAGCGAGCTGGACACACCAAAGACCTCAGCACCAACAGCGCCCGATAGTCCGTGCCCTTAGCCTGATTCCCTCCAGTGCCCGGGCAGCAGCGGCTTCCTCCTGGCTATGCAGTATGTCTTCCACGGTATGCTTTGTTTATTCTGGTTTTCACTCTCCTCTTTCCTTTTCTACACAGCACAGGGTCACCGAAAACATAACACAAAAATACATATGGCGTCTACTGAATGGGCCCACTGCAGGACCGACAGATGGTTTTGAAAATTGTACTGGTAAAAAGTACAAAAATCATCACAACATTCAAAATCAAGATATCAAAAATGTTGTTTTGAACTTTTAAAATAAAACTCTCAGACGAGCCGTTGACGAAAAGTCATCCACAATCCTATTAATAGGAATCCACAATTCCTCGCCTCCGCTGCTGCTACTCGTACTATAACCGGTACCCGGCGGTAAGACGGGCCATCCAGGACGAGTAGTGCGAGACAACAGGCAACTACACGTATGAGCACGTATTGTCATCACGGTTGATCTCCGTACTCTGGTGGTATTTGCCAGGCAGCCAGCAGCAGCGGCACAGCCTACCGTCGTACTGAACATTACACAGCAGCAGTGCACATACAATACAATAAATACGAGCGTAGTAATAGTACTGCTGCTGCTGTTGTTGTACTACTGCTGTACTATATATAGCGGTACTGTAGTACCCAACACACAAACGACCAGGATACGAGTGTGATGAGGTTGTTGTTGTTTTACCCTCCCCAAGCAGTCCGTGGCGTGGCGTTTTTCTCCTACTAGCCTGTACTCGTAGCTCCACCACTTTCGGACACTACAACAGAGTACACTATTAATACTGTTTTGTACAACAACAAACAAACATCGTGTGATATCATACTGCTTCAAGCTTCAAATCTTAGGATCTCCGAATCGAAATAACACCAGCCGCCGGCGTGCGGCCATTTTGCATGCCAGAACTAACAGCAGAATATACCTGGAATATACGTAGCACCATTAATTGTCATGTGGGTACCTGTAGTCCGTTCGTTGTCACGTGTAATGTGATAGTTACAAGCAAGATGACAAGATAAGATACATCGGGATCATCACCAGCACGAATCGACGTGCCGTCAACGAAAAAAAACTGAAAGTTCCAGATTTTCGATCGCTCGGTTCGCCCGCAACGAACCTCTCCCGGCAGGTACGCACTGCGCCATACCAGGGCACCCGACAGAACGTACGTAATGATACTCTTGTATCGTAGTGACATTTTACCGGGAAAACCGTGGGAAAACGGTGATGTGATATATAACACCACACAGAATAGACGACGACACCACGGACGACATTTGGATAGTTGTTTGACGGTTTTGCTACAACTGTACTGCTGTTGTATAGTACTGTAGCTTGAAGAATTATGCGATGAGCCCACCTGTGCGCACCCACCCCAGCTATCTTCGCGACTATGATACGTACGCCACTTCTTGCGTCTACGTCTTCTTGTTGTGTCTGTCGTCCTGTGTGTGGCACATGCTAATAATTTGCCGCCTTGGCTTGAATGGATCAATTATGAATTGGTCGTGCTGCTCCTCTGCGGGCAGCGTGGATAGTTCGTACTCCACATCACCATTTGTTCGTGGTATCGCCCTTGCCCCTCGGCAGGGAGCCACGGAATAATAAATAGCTCGACATTCCCATGCGTGAGCGGCACCGTCTCCTCGTATCATAGGGGGGGTGGCTCGACGCACGCCCACCACTTTTCGCATACTTGCTTACGCCGACGCGCCTCAGCCGCGCATCGTTGTGATCAGACCTCCTGTGTCAGCGTGTCCGTCTTCTTCTAATAATTCGGTTAACGCGCCCGAGGGCGAGGCACAGCCCCATCGTTCGCATGCTTGCCATGACATATCTCAGCAGGGCGCCACTGAACGGGACCTCTCTCAACCATCGGTGGCTCCGTTCTCCCACGGCGATTCGAGTTTCACCTCATACAACCCGGACGGGGTGTTGATACGCCCCCCCTCCCGCCTCCCATTCATCCGCCGCCGACAACGTCCTGGATGCGGCACGGCCATCTCTTCGGCATCTTCTTCTGCCGTTGGGATCGCCATTTAGTTGGTTCCGCGAGCAGTTTCCCCCCCGCTTCCCCGTGCCGCCACATACGCCGTTTCGACGAAGCCGTTTGGGGGGCGTAAACGAGAGAATGCGGTTCTCGCTGGCACTTTTGCTAAGTTAACTCAAAACCCAGTGGTGGCAGAGCATCTTTCGAGTACAGGAACACCTAGCTGAATCCAGCCCTTTCGACTTCGTGCGGGGTATCGGCCTGCGGACGAACGAGCCCAAAGCTTTTAACCTCCTGAATGACGAGGACGATTTGTTTTAGGCCAACTTAAGCCTCTACTATATACCTTTCGCGACAGCATTAATGGGCAATATACGCGCCTCCTCCTGTTCCTAAATTCTGCACTCCGACTTCGTCTGATGGAAGTCGTGACATCACCCCCACACCGCTCCCATACCCGTTGGCTTTGCAGCATGTGGCTGCACAGGTCCTCCTTCGGAGTGTTCGACCTATGTTTCTGATGTGACCGCCGATCACCGCGCCGAGGTGCTTTACCATCGCCCACCCGCTCGACACCACCCTCGCGGTCCCGCCCCTACTCCCAGAGCTGCCCCTGCTCCCAAGGTTGGGTCCTTGCCTCCTTGGGGGTAGGATGACTCTAGATAACGCTTAACGCTCGCTTCGCCACCACAGCTGTTGCCATCTATAACGGAACGGTTTCTGTCTCGACATTTGGTTACGCTACGCTTCTGGACACTGGGTCCCCCCGAACAATCATCGACAAGACGTTTGGCGCTTCGAGTGATATCGGTCGGTGTCGCTCTTGCGATGAGAGGCGTCCTGCCTACTTGGGATGAGATGACACTACAGTAAGGCCTACCCTAAAGGATCGCATACTGAAGTATGCAGGTGTTGAATGTCAGGAGAGAGATAAAATCCAACACGAGAATGCGTTGAACGTGTCGAAAATCTGGTGCTACATAACCCAGTCTCACACCTCTACAACTTGGAAGGGCACAAACTGATCAACCGTGTGCAAGGGGATATGAGCGCGGATCTCGATCGTACCAGTCGATAAAATACGCACGGCGGCAATATTCAATATTGCAGCCGCCTTCGGGTGGAACAGAAGGGGGGGCTGAAAATGTGAGCTGCGCCGCTCGCCTGGACACGGCTACGCCTCAGCCTTTCATCAACCAAACTATTTGTGACAGCATGAAGACAGCGGTCGAGGCTTCTGCCTCCTTCGAACTTCGCACCCCTCCGCGGACACGGGGGCGGTAATCCCCCTCCGTGCAGACTTCTATCACCGCCCCTTTGAGCGAACAGTTGTTCAGCAACGACAGGCCGGCCGCCTTCCGCGCCGCCTAGGGCTACGTCGTTCCTTCCGAGGCTAAGCAACACGCAGCGCTATTATAAGACGCGACCTCTGGATGATATTTGGTAAACGCTCCTACAGCACCCTTCCCCCCGCCCAAGCGACAAACAAATGCATTTTCGGCGGACCTACGCCACCACACTACACCCAGGGTGGAGCCATAGCGTTTGTTTCCGTCGCTATGCGTTTCCACACCTCCTTAACGCTGAAACCACCGGATGTTCGCTATTGCGCAGTTATCACCTCGTCTTCGTTCGCGGCATCACAAGCAGCAGCGGTGCCCCGGCCTTGCCTAGCTCTATCTCGCGGATAGATTTCTCCCTGCAGCTAAATTTTCCGTCGCCGAGCAACGTCGTCGACCACGCCCTTCGCTCTGTACCATCGGCAGGCGTGGCGCAGTTCAACCCCGGATATTTTTTCGGTACCTCCTCTTGCCCAAACGCTCCGGCGTTCCCATCGAAGTGATCCTGCACGACACCCGTCCGCGCCCTCAATTGTTTTTCTTGTGGCACCAGTCAGCGCCGCTTGACCTTTCCAAGCCTTGGCCTTTCCACGGCCTTCTCGGCTGACGCTCGCCTCTCCCTACCGCCACCACGACCCGGCCATCTGCAGTTTGACCCAGACTACCCCTCTTTCCCGTCGCGATGGTCCTGATATCGAACCTTCGATGCCCGTCGATCGCGCACCCGTGCCGTCTACTGGAAGGTTTAGGCGCCGATCAACACCCAGGCTTGCAAGTAAGGGGTCACCCACCAGCCCACTCGCGCAACAGCGCTTTCGGTCTGCATGGCCCTGGATACACGCCAGCCGCCACTTCTAAATTTGAGTACTCCTAGAGTTCTCGCAAAAACTCTCCCGACGTGTTTTCCACACCTTGCGCTGATTTTTATCCTGCTCCCTTCCCCGCTTCAATATTTCGACCCCTCTCGACAGTCCCCCAGTTTAGTCTGGCCCACACCGCGTTAACCCCCAGGTTGCCGAACATATTGATGAAAATTTAGACGAAAAACTGTGGCCGGCCTCATGGTTACAAACAAATATCTCCCACCCTTCGAAATCGATCATTTGTTTTGCTGAACTTCCAACTTTCGAAGCTTACGCTTGTCACAAAACAAAACCACCAAAACACAACAGGGGGTGAGAGGGCGGAACGCGAAAATACTACAAACCTGCACCGACCGTGCACTGACTGTTTGGGAGAGGACGGACGTTATTCGGTACTCTCGAGCCCTTGTGTCGTTGTGCCAAACAGATCCGGCGGCGAGTGTATCACAGTCAATTACAAAGAGCTGACCAAATCAGCAGCCTTGGACAACTCCCCATCCCCTGCCGGCGACGAGTGCCTCAACAGGTGCGGTGCCGGCCGGATTACAATCGTGTTTCCCCCCTCCAACTTCGCTTCTTCGTTGCGTGAAATCACCGGTCACAAATACGCCACCCCCTTGACGGCGTTCTGCATGGCGATGGGTCTTTTTGAGTGACTCGT
The DNA here is from genome assembly GCA_036873775.1 of Costaria costata. Lineage (NCBI taxonomy): Eukaryota > Phaeophyceae > Laminariales > Agaraceae > Costaria > Costaria costata. Next base: position 10,239 of record JAYJME010000768.1, on the reverse strand, counting down.
CGCGACGCCATGGAAGAAGCGCGGCACCGTGGGGAGGGGTCGTCAAAGCGACCAATGATATTTCCAAAGGACTCGAACGCGTGGCCACCTACCTCGGCGACGTCATCGTCTTCGGCCCTGACCCTGCCGCCCACGTTCTCAGTGTCAAGCAGCCTCTGCAGCACTCACAGAAACACAGCTACAAACTCTCCCTTTTCGAGTTCAGAATCAGCGCCACGGACGAGGATTTTTCAGGGACATATGTTTCCAGCTGGCGTTCGCCTGAACGCCGATATGGTGACGGCCCCGATGAGCATGCCCAAACCTCGCATCCTGAAGTAGTTTCGTTTCCTCTTGAGCAGTCTATCCTGCTATCGATACCGTAAAGAGTGGAGAAAACGCACCCGTGTGCGATCGTTTTATTAAATCATTTCGTTCTTGTCTTTTAGGCGCACAATTGTGCGTTCTCTTCGACCCGTGCGATATCACCAATCCCTGTGCGCAAATCGAATATTTTGTCGTTTCGCTCTTCTTGTCTTTTTTACGCACACCCTGGGCGTTCTATCCGTGTCCTCGGTTGAATGGATACCGTATATTTGATGGAGTGAAAAAAGGTACATATTTCTACGTGTGCACCACCACGTCCCCATGCATCAAGCAGTGGAGCCCCGATGGTACACCTACAACGATGTAAAGGCACTGATGTGAAAACCCGTATTGTTTTTCATGTTGCAGCTCAATAGTGTCCCGGAACGGGTGCTTCCTGGAGTCAGGAGGGGAACAAAAAAAACAAAAACGCACCCCTGTGCGAACTCGGCGAACCCTGCGCGGAAACTTATTTAAATATCTCATTTCTCAATTTTTTGGCGCACTCCTGTATTTTCTCGGATCCGTGCGAAACCGCCGATTCGTGTGTTCTCTCCGCTCTTTACGGCAATTCGTGCCGGAGGCGACCAAGCGCACCCGACCAGTCACCCCTCTCCTAAAACAAGGGTTAAACTATTTTTTTTCTTCGCACAGGCCATGGACACTATCGTACAGAAGCTTCTCGCACGCTGTGGGTGCCACCGATCTCGGTCTACCCTGGCGAGGACGCCGTCGCCGACAGCCCTCGCCGGTTACTCCTCTACTGCAACGCTAGCGTCGAAGGCTTTTGGCACTGCACTTGAGCTGCAGTAAAACGTTGAGTCGATCAGCCCTACCCATCTACACCAGCCTCGCTACCCTTGGTCCCGATCACCACTGGGCCCCGCTCGATACAGGAGCTGGCAGCGCTGTTTGGAGCATCGAGTGCCTACGCGGTTACTTGTGGAATATCGCCTTCTGCATCATCTCGACCATAGTACCTCAGAAAGTGTCGACAAGACCACGTATCACTACCCTCGAGTATGGCTCGGACTCCAGTACACCCAGAAATCACGCAACACAGGTCCAGCAGAAAACTGATTTGTTCTCCAGGTTCCAGCTGTCCGCGACGAAGCGCAACCCCAAGTGTGACACCACCCGGCGAAGAACGCGTCTACGTTACCCGCCCCTGTGACCTCCTTCTTTCTGGATTTCCTACGACGAGTACTCGTTTGGGTGGGCTGACCCTATTTAGTCAGAGCATCATTTTGGGTGTGAGCTTCTTCTCAACCTTCGATTTCTGCGATTTAGCCCAACCCGGTCCTTGACCTGCTGCAGGCTTGATGACCTCGATGCTCCGTAATCTGTACTGATAGGTTGTACATGCCCCCCCACCGGGCTTCCGCCGAGGTTCGGACCAGAGTTACGCTGCGAACACACGTGCCGACCATGTTCCGGCGGGCTTCCGTGTTTTGCGTGTGTACACGTTGCACCCCCCCCTACAGTAGAACCCCTGGTCCGGCATCGGTCAGAAAACGCGGTTTCCCCCGAGCTCGCCCCGTACTTTCCTCTCACCTTGGACTTGGCCGGGTTGGGAATGATCCCTTACGCCACCCCCGCCCACAGTGGCTCCGCCGGCGTAGGTTTGGAAGAGGCTCCCCCCGCGCCCGCCCCACCGCCGCATTCTACCCCCTTGCACCGCCCCCGACTTAATTCCCGTGGCGACACCTTCTTCATCGGTCACCGACTCTGGACACGGGCGCATTGGGAACCATCCCTCCTGCCCTCGCGACCTCGGACACCGCCTTCTCGAGCACGGTTTCATTGTCAGTACCCCTCCCGCCCCTACGCCTGGCCTCTTCTCCTCCGCTTCAGCCGGACGCCAACAGATCTCGATCCTCATGTGGTAATCCTGTCTTGCCGCAGGCAACCTCGCGTGTCGCCATAGTCAACCATTGTGTAGTTTGGGTTCGGCCCACGGATCCGCCTCTATTTATTGCGCCTTGGCCAGCGCGCCCGCCTTCCCTCCTGTTCCGCCGGGTCTTCTCTCGACCCGCACGTGCCGCCGGCAAGCAGCCGATGCTGGTGTCCCACAAGCGGCCATGGATTACGGTTTCGACCAAGTGGGCCCTACCCCACGGCCCGCCCACCAATCAGCCACCGCCGCACGCTGTTCTTGATGGTTACGCGCCCTTTCGCCTGTTGGTGATAGGCCCACCTCCCGCGTCGACCCCCTCTCCTCCACCAACCTTATTCCGACCTAGCCAATCCAGCCCGCCTCCACCGCAACCGAGCCTGGTATGCCCTTGCTGGGTGTGTGTGCATGCACCCTCTAGACACTTCTTACAGAAGCCGTTCCGGTCGCCTTTTTCACCGACGTACCTTCTCCTGCGGAGAATCGAAACATGCGTTAACCAGTCGAGCGCTACTCGCACACCGACTGGGCGCGGGACAAACGCGCTGAACCGACCTGCAACGCCACCATTTCATACCTCCTCCTCGGTAAACTCGGTAAACCCTCTGCTTACGTAGTCTACCCGACGAGCGACGAGCCGCACCACGGTAAGCGTTGGACTCATGGTACGGTAGGAGAGGTGTTGTTCCATGTTGTTTTCTGATGCCTCCTGATTTGGGGAGATTTGTACCCCCCCCAAAAAAACACTGGCTCTGGGAAAAAACGAACGGGCAACCCGAAGAACAGTCCATTGGTCTAGGCAACTAGGTAAAGACGAAAAATGTTGTAAAACCATAAACGACGCTGGGTAGTCCCTCACTCAGTTAAGGAGCCCTATAAAATCAGAAAAAAATGAAAAAATTCCTACCCCTATCGTAGCGCTCCTCAACCATTGCTCCTCAACCATTGCTCCTCAACCATTGCAAGGAGGTACTCAGTACACTTTTGGCTCCGATACGTTTTTTGTTTTACTATACCAAGGATGCGTGCTACGATAGAGGCAGCACGTTCTCGCCAAAATGTCACTGGGAATGACTGACGGTGCTCCTCAACCATTGTAATAAACTACTCAATATAGCCGTTGAAAGCTCAAGAATATTAGTCGTTTGGGATTGTACATTTTGGGTTAAGCGTACAATTATGATAAAAATCAATTTTTGAGTGGGGTATGAAGTATGAAGGTCCTTAAGTGAGGAAGGAGCCCCCGAAAAAATACAGGTGCACCCCTACCTACCCATACAGGTCGACGTTAGTTAGTACCAGTATCCCCTAGCCCATGGGATTGTGTACTTGGCTTTGGTTGCAATTTTTGTGAAAGTATAGAGCTGTTGGGTGAGAGGTGTAGAGCTGTTGAAGTGAGAAGCTCTACAACCTTTAGGTGTTATAGCTCTCTTAGCTTTTCTCAACACTGTTGGTTATATAGCACTTCCTACTAGACCACTTAGCCCCATGACCTTGTGCTCTACTGTAGTGGCTAGTGCTATACCAGGTAAAACCAAAAGACAAGTTCCATAAACCGTACCACGCGTCCAATCGTTTTTCCCCATAACTTTCGGTGGCCACGAACGGCCTACGTGGTCGAAAAAAATCGAGCGTTGGTCGGGAGAGGGCATCTCTAAAAGTGCGAGGAATAAATCCTTCTCTTGGTCCGGAAGCTCACGCCCTCCACCCCGGGCTTGCCCTATATATTGAACCAGGAGAGCGCGCTACCCGCCTTTTCGACCTCAAATTTACGCATATTTACGTTCCGCTAACGGGTGCGACCGTGGATTATGCAGGCCTGCCATGCCAACGCTTAATGCCACCTTGATGCCGCTCGAATCCTTTCCGTGCTCGAGCATTGTTACCAGTCAATCGGTATGAGCGTATGCACGCGGGGTCGCTTCGTCATTGCCTCAAGCGCCAAGCACACAAAAAATCCCGAAGTACAACTCGATGGCCCACTCTTCCTCTCTCCCTCCCGTCCAGACCAGGTGTTGCTACCAGCGTCGACGGTTTCGGTCCCCTTCCGGATACAACACGCGGAACGATCTACATCCTCCGCTTCACGAACCGCTTCAGCCGACCCGCCGATATGGTCGACGCCGTTTCTTCCGCCCGGATTTACGGCTGCAGGCACCGCCGACACCGTGCTATACACGATAGAGGTGGCACTTTTTTTGGCTGAAATGGTTTCTAAATGGCCGGGATTCTTAACCCAAATTCGTCGGAATTTCCTTTTTGTGTTTCAAAATGTTTCGTTGCCTACCTATTAATAGGCCATGAGATTGCTCATCGGGTGGCAGTTTTATTTTTTCTCCAAATTAGTTTTTTTGGGTTAACCCCTTTAGAGCCGGAAACGTGTTTTGGGAATAAAAATACTTGGAAATAGTGTGGGATACTTTTTGGGGTAGCAAAAGGGTTAAGGTGCTATAGAGTTCCTCAAGTGGGGAAGGGGCCTCATAGACAAACCCTTAGCATGCATCAGACACATTGCTTTCTGGGGTTTTCCGGTCAGTCTCCTATCCGAAAACGACCCTTCAACCGTGTTTCTAGCTTCCGCTCGCTGTGTACAAGCTGCACAGTGTGGGAAATATCACGGCCAGCTCCCATCACCCCAACGGCAACGGCGAAACCGAGCGAGCGGATGAACCAAGCTATGGCCCAGATGCTGGCGAATGGTCGTCAACAAGCATCAATATGTCTGGAACGCCTATCCGACGCATGCTAAGTTGGCCTCAAACAACTCCGTTATAGTCACCGCAAATGTAGCTCCTAGCAAAGTGGGCATGCACCGCCCCCCTCGCCATCCTCTCGCCGTCTTCGAGCACCTATGCACTCGAGGCCATCAAAGCCTAGAGTGCGAGCAGCTTGTGATCTGGCCGTCGACCGCCAGTCGCGCCCGCACGGGCAGGTGCGCGTCCAACACGCCCTCACAGTCTCGGAATGGGGCGCCTAGACTCTGTGCTGTCCGACGAGCTCCGACAAGTCTCCATTACAACCGTCGGTGGACGAGTGTAGATCTGCAACACCGTGGCTACATTTTTTCCAGGGCGCCGAAGCCAGCTTCGAAGTCAATTATAACAAAAATTGTCGCCCAACCGCGTTAGAACTTCAAAATTATAGATGCCGAAATCTCGCCCCCCGACACGATATCTCTCTCCTTCTCCCATGTTCCCTTCGAGGTTGGCAGAGGCGTTCGTGGCGTTTCACCATGCCCGTTGCCCTCTTACGACTGCCGGGACAGGCAGAGCCGGACCCATGCTCCGATAGAGGTGCACCACATTTGTTATGAGGCTCTTCTCTCTAGGAGCTCCATATCACACCCGAAAACTGGTTTGGAGTAAACTGGAAGGACACCCCGATGAGAAAACCCACTGACTAGGCCTTTAAAACAATAATATCGCTAAACAAGGGTGACATTCCGAACGATTTTGGGTTAAGGAGCCCCGTCATTCAGAAACATAAAAGCCAAAAAGTGCAACCTCTATCGTAGCAAGCGTCAGCGTCGGCTGTTTTTGTTGTGCTTTCACCCAGCACCCTTTGCCCCCGTTGGCTGGTCAGACGCGGGGTTACTTGCAACTCGTCTTTCCAAAAGTTATTTTGTCCTCTCCTGTGTTGCCAGTATGTTGGCTTTGTGAGGAGGTTGACTTTGTGAAGTTTTGTTCCTGCCTCTTGTCCTCATATCAGTGCCCCCTGCCTTCTTACTCTGTAGCGATAGGCAACCCCTCTTTGGGTTTGGTTGCGCGCTTATTTCGGTCTCTGTCCCTGACGTCGGTTTGGCCGCGGGGTCGCTTGCAGTTCCCTTCGCACGACCTCGTCCGTCATCTTCAATTGTCCGGTTGAGACAGTCCGAGGCGCTCGTTGCGATTTTTCTTGTTTTCTACCCCTCCCTGCCCTCCTATTGCTGAATACAGGGACAGGGTTAAAGACGTCTTGTTTTCGCATGCTTCACAGCACTTGGCCCTGTCGTCTACTGCGTTTTCTTTTTCACGGCCTCGCTCACCTTCTTATACTTCCCCTTTGAGCTCAGTCAAGGTGTTCGGGACGCTCACATAAAAAAACTAACGCCCCTCTGCCCTCCAACGGCCGTATCGGGACAGGCAGAGCCTTGAGCATGTTTGTTTAGCATGCCCGCCATACCCCAATTTTGGTTCGGTTGCGCCTTCCCGCTTGCGTACCTCCCGTGCCTTTCCCCGTCTCATGGACCGACTGAGATGATAGATTTCGTCCCTCACCCCCAACTCCTGTGTGCCTTGTACTGATTGATTCGGAATTTCGTCTCGCAGCCTTTAGAGGTATGGGGTATGGGAATGGGTTGTGAAGCAAGACATCTTCGATCAGTTCTCCGAATTCAATGGACGGATTTGAGCTCCCTTCACATATTTTGTGAACCTGCGTATACGGCCTTGGTGGTTGGGCAGGTAGGTCCCAATCAGACAGGCGTCAAACGCTAGCTCTGTGCTATAACACCCAGGCAAACAACACCACGGTATTTGGTACAAGTTCGTTAGAGCGGCCGTCTTCGACTTGTTTCGTTCAGCAAGGCTGGTGGTCGCGATGAAAGCGCGCCCCCATCCTGCGTCCTTTCGAAAACATGGACACCCTCGCCTAAAACCAAGATTGATCCCGCGTTCCAGCTGGATGCGAAGCCGTGCATGCCGCCCTGACACTCAGTATACATGCGAGACTCCCTCTCGGTTTTTGGCAAGGTGGAATCTATCATGAAGTCTCCGGTGCCTCCAGTACACCAGTATATTACTATTAATATTACTACTATTTCGGTGGGGTAGAGTAAACTCACTATGAACCCACAAACACACGTATGAAGTAGGCCCTCATTTTGACGCACCATATTAGGTTCTGATAACTATGCTCCCCCGAAATAGGTGGCAATCGAGTGTCGCGAGGGCAGCGCCGACTGCCAACAGTGATCATATTTCCGGTCAACGGCCACCGGCCTGTCGATCACAGCAGTGGATACAATCATCGTACAACCCGTCTGACGACTCCGACCTCTACGCGACCCGCTCTTACTGCCTCCATAGTATGACTCACACCTCTCGCTGACGCCAGGGATTGACCTGGGTAGGTCGGTGCCCAGGTGCCCACTATCCGGTGTTACCGTCTTCGGTGGGCTTGTCCTCGCTGCCTCTGGTAATTGGCGCTTTTCGTAAGCCCAAGGGCGCGAGTGATAACTAACGGCCGGCTTGGTTCCGCCAAGAAGATTTGTCTGCGGTGTTTCGTCATCCTCCTCGATGAGTATACGCACTCGCGCTGACGAAGCATCGCTACTATTAATAGCGCGGCCGCCGCCATCATCGCCACATCTTTGGTATTTGTCGCACCATGCCTATGGAGCCACCCTCTGGCGTCGTTTATTTGCCCTCGCGACCGCGCGGGGGTTCTATCCTGCTTCGCTTGGCCCGTCCTCGGCGGGTACCTAGCATGACGCGGGCACGGCTTTTCCCACCGATCCCGTTGCACCAGCTTTTGTGCTTCTGAGTCATTAGTTAATCGCTTGGTTTTGTCCGGCGTCCCCCTGGCCCTTAAAAGCTCATTTCAGCTCGCACCCGCTGCCTAACGGCGACCGTTACGGCCGCCATCCTAACGGCCGTCGATTATGGTTTCAGCCCCAGTGAGGTTTCTGGTTTTAACAGTTCGAAGAGCCCCTGGGCGGGTTCAGCACAATTCTCGCCCGCGACCACATCGGCCGTCGAGGTAGTCTGCTCGTGGAGCTGCGTCAATTCTGGCGACGTCTTTTTCCAAATGTCTGGATTCAACCTGATCAAAATGCGGGGCAACCAATGAATGAGCTTCAACACATACATGTAGAAAATCTGTTAAAGCGTAATATCTTACATTGCCTGCTACACCTTTTTCACAATTGACTGGATCTGGTGGCTCTTGTTCGGCCGCCGCTTTGCCAGACTCGGACGACTTCGGCGCCGCCGCTGGAGCGAAGTTTTGTTTTTATCTCCACTGGATGTTGCTCGCACGCATATTGGGTGAGAAGGCCAACAGTTAAGGTATTATTACGGAGGACCATAGTTAACAGGACCTACTATAGACACAATAGAAACTACTATAGACACCAAGACCTATATATTTCCCTGTTTTTGCTAACAGTATTTGGTCCATAGTTAATAGGACCTACTGTAGACACAATAGAAACTACTGTAAACACCAAAACCTATATATTTCCCTATGTTTGCTAACAATATGTGGTCCTATTTACTATGGTCCCCGGTAATAGTCTGTTGGACCACTGGTAAAAGGTTAACCAATCACCTACCCAAACTAGGTCTTATAACACAACGCACAGGGCTGGCGTGCACTGGCATACCTACTGTGTGTGTTCTCTTGAGCGACCACCGCCCTTGCAGTCCTTTCTCTGGCGTGTTTTCCTTTTCACCCTCGCTCTGCCCTCTCGGGTACAGTGCTCAATTTCTTGACGACAAGCGTATAATTCTAACAGCTGGCGGCGATATTGTTATCTTGGTTTCCGAAACCGATCCCGCTTCCTCGACCCCGCCGACCTGTTGGGTGCGCAGCATTTCTTCCGAATGACGAAACCTCCGGTAACGTTCGGGCCGCTACCAATGCACCCATTGAACTGTGCAAGCCTATTCTTCAACAAGCCTCATCATCGCCACGCACAAGCTCCGCATGCCTTGACATACAATAACTGTCCGGAGTTGGCATTCATGTTTTGCACTCGGTGATGACTTCTCTACTGCTCCAAGTGCCAAGCGCTAAAAACAACCCATCAGACTCTCCTGTGACGTACCGTAGCATGTACCTGGTATTTATTTAGTGTTTTGGCGCATTTTTCTGCTGCCCTTTCCGGCCAGGCCTGGCGCATGCTACTATTAGTATGGAGGGGGCTGTTGTTCCTTGTTTTTTTCTAAAGGCAACTCATTTTTGGATCTGTCTACCTTATTTTAACCCAAAAACTGGCTTCGGGAAAAAAAACCGAAACGGAAGCCCGATGAGCAATCCCACACGACCTACAGTAGCACTCATGTTCTAGCTCTATTCCGTATAACTCCACAACCAGGCGTAGATCCCGCAGAAACTACCGTCCATGTTGCAGTAGAAGATTCACCCGCAACAGCAGCGGGGTACGATAGGTATTCATAGGTATGCGACGAAATATTTTTTTGAAAAAAAATAGCAAGATAATATTGGTGTAGTTTTGTCAGTTAACGAAGCCCCGTTGGTCAGAAACAAAGCGTCCAAAAACGTTTTGTTTCTTGTTGTTCTCGCGTTGAACTCGTCGTTAAAAATCAAGTCCGTGGTCACAGGACGGGCTCCGATAACTCTGGAGTGGAAGAATACCTCGGGGAAAGACAGAAAAAAAATAGAAAAAAAATACAGGAATAAATACGCAATTGAAACTCAAGCAAATCGCGCACACCTCAGCTGAAAAACATGCGTTGTACGACTGGCACAACAGGACACCGAGGCGACCGCATAATACCAAACAGAAAGAAATGTGTTACACCCTATTATTATTATTATTATTATTATTATTATTATTATGCTTGCCATCCGACAATGTGCAGCATGACCTTCAAGGTTTATCACTATCGTAGCAAGCCTCGCCTGGCCAGCGATGCCGCACGAAGGCGTCGACTGTTCTGGATCGCTTCCGGCACGCCCCGCAGGATTCCTTCGATTCTGCTCGTCACTACGCGCTTCAGCCGCCGCGCTGGCACTTTCATAGTTACACTGCTGCTGACATACCGGTGGGTCGCTTCATCACCCCTTTGAGGGGGGTAGCCGCGCACACATCTCGTCGCACGATGATCTCCAACCCTACCCCGATATTTTTCAAAACGCGTGGATGTTGCTTGGAGGTCGCGAAGTCGCCACGAGCTCCCACCTATTACCATCGCAGTGGCTACGACGGTGGTGGTGCTGAGCGTCAAAGCATGCCATGTAACAAATGTAGGCGGTGACAGTCAGCGAACGTAAAG
>JAYJME010000767.1:0-19859 GCA_036873775.1 Costaria costata | reverse complement strand
ATGCACTCTATCCGACTGATCCGATCATCAGCCATCACACCAGAATGGTCGAAGCATGTGCAATAATGCCTCGACACTTAATACGAGACCCCAAGATCCCAGTGACACATATTATACGTATCGACCACTGAGTACAACAAACATTACCAGGTAGTTTATTAGTTGTTTTGCTCGTCCTCAGAAACCGAAAAAAAACAAAACCGTTTTTTTTCCAAGCGAATGCTTTTTGGTTAAGAACGACCCTACCTACCAACCTCTTTCGGCGGCAAACCGCATTTCACTGCTAGGACGTACGATTGCTTCACTCCTACGAGTCGGTTGCGGGCGAGACAGCAGTTGATAAACATGCGTTTGGTTGGCGCGTAACACGAACGCAATATATGCCCGCACGCTCACCAAATGCGCATAGATTCGGTTGGCGCATAACACCAGCAAAGCATATGCTCGCATGCTCACTACTAGTGCTCACCGAATGCCAACGAACAGTGTACGAACAACACTCATGGATCAAATCAAGTCCTTGATCGCGTCAGTTGAAAAGGGCCTGCTTCACCACCACAACAACAGCAGTGTTGCTGGGTCAGAATTTTACGCGAAGAGACAGCTCAATAATTTCAAGTAAAGGGTACGACGATTACTCTAACCGTTAGAAAATTGAAAATTGAAAGGCTCACGAACACACCGAAGAACAACAACCCCGGAAAATAGAAAGTTTTTTAATTAACCCCTCACCTGATGCTACTGATGTAGCTTTTTAATTGCTGAAATCAACGTAAAGGCTCTCTAACGACAACGCATAATAGAACTGTCGACAGTATAACGAGGTCGGCGGATGATCTACAAGCAGTATAGCTACTAGTACAGGTAACCCGGAGTGTGGTAAGAGGGGAGCAGTCGTGCCGTATGACGACCGCGAACGTCTGGCGATGACTGCCTAATGGAGAAAGCAGAAAACCCACGACGTACTGAAGCACGGTACCTCTGGGATCCCGATCTAGTATAGGAAGTACCAGACATAGATCCCCGTGTGGCTCCACATATGAGATAATCTCGTACGGAAATAATATAAAATAGCACCAGTATTTAATACTAGCTATTAATAGTACTCTGTAAAAGAATGGTCGACAATGGCGACCACGGCCGATTACGATAATCATCTTCCTGATTTCCACGTTTTCCCCACCAGTTCCACGAAGAAGGCATGCGAGCTCGCGGCGTACCGACGATGGTGAGCACTCGGAATGGTTTGACGTCACCCAGGGGTTGTGACAACGATGTGTCCTCTCATTTCGTATTTTCGATGTCTTCTTCACCGCTGCGATGCACGCCGTATTCGTGCGCTTCAGTGAGGAACCAAACATTTTTGGGGATTTTGTTCGCCTGGAGGACGGGCTGGGGGTAGACTCTGAGCCAATGTTCTTGTGTAACGAAGGGCAGTTTGGGGAATGCTGTACGCCGACGATGCGGGTATTGTCTCTTAGTTCTTGCAAAGATGATACCCTTCATTGTGACCGTTTTCGAAGCGTCAGGTCGGACGGTGTCCGAGAAGAAGACGGGAACCATGCTGCTGCGGACACCGAACCATGCACTCTAGATATCGCTGTTCGTCACCGAAAGCAGGGCAGAGGTATAGGGAGGCAATGAATTTCTTTTATATGGGCGGTCTTATCAACGCAAAACGCCGACATCAGGCCAGAGATCAAACGACGGATCCGGCTTGCGCTGGCATGCTGCAACCGGTTCAAGCGCGAGCTGTACTGTATGGCGACCGTTCCGTTCACTCTAAAGGTGCGCTGAAGGCCTAAGGTATAGATACACTGTTTTACAGAGGAATGACGAGGAATCTCGGCCATGAACACATCGCTGAGCGCTGGACAGCCCACCGCCAGTCCCTCCTACGGATCATTGGATTCCAGCGCCGACAACACGCTGATCATCTCATGTTGTATGCCAAGGCCTTCAAGACGGTTTCAAGAAGGCGTAATGCGGGAGAGTCGAGATGGCCATCCGAAAAAAAGCGTCTCCCTTACGCGGAGGCTGTACAGCGGATGACCAATGAGCGGGTAAGTCTCCGAGTGGTGTTCGGGACGATGGCTGGTGGGGACAATCTGGAACCTAGTCGACCAGTAAATAACTGGGCTCAATGTCTAGTAGACGACCCCAAAGCGTTTCAGGCGACTGAGAAATTCACGGACAGCTCCCCTTTCGTGTGTGGAGTAGAAACGGTGATGGGGGCCACAGCGGCTATGACGCGTGGGGAATGGTACCGGGGGGTCGTCAAGGCGGCAGACTGTTTCATGGCGAGGTGCGGGAGGGGTGAGACGGAGAGGAGCTGGCTACGCCACGCGGCAGATATCCTCGAGAATGGGGGGGTGTACTCATTATCATGCATGACCGTAGTCGTACGACCATAGACTCTCGCATCCTACAATACCTGAACGGAGCACGTCGGGTTGTCACGGACCAGACTGACATCGCTTGCACCAAGCGCGAAGCGCCCTGAAGTGTTCGGTGAGTCGTATGAAGGACGAGCTGCATCCTACGAAGAACCGCTTGTGGGGCGGGCGTCTCGCATATGGACGACAGCGTCGAATTAATCGATTTGTTTTCTCGTGTGGCCACTTCCAGAGAAGGCAATGGGTATACTATGTAGCTGCCTTATAGGTGCCTTACCATATATTCACACTACGTGATGCGATCATTCCCCTTGTGCGGGCTCTCCACCCCGCTCAATATGCCCTAACTCGACGACTATCCATGGTGACCGCAAAACAACAATGAACAAACGGCACAACGCTTGTCTTGCCCACGCAGTGATTGGCGTGTTTTATAGAGTCATGGCCAACCGACGTCAAACCAACCCATATATATATATATACATATATACATATAACACAAATATGGGAGGGGAGAAGGGGTAGCGGTACTGATATCGTTGTTAACGAATGCAGAAACAAAATGGTAGATATCGTGGCAAGGTACCGGTTCGATTACTACATGGAACCTGTGCTACGTACTGCTACCCCGATCTCTAGTATTTCTTGTTTGGGTGTTGCTTGTTTGCCTCCTGGTTCGGGACGCGCCAACGGCAGTACTGTACTGACACGTGATACCGATGTCGTCAACAATATGAAGGAGGTGGCACATTGTACGACAAGGTTCCCGGCTCGACTATGCAGCAGAGATGACAACATATGCTATTCGTCCTGGCTGAAGTACGATTTGTTTTGTTTTTTTGCCGTTATTTCTCCAATGTTTCCTCGTTTCTTCCTCTCTGTCTTTTTCTCCAGCACGTACGTTTGTACGTACGTGTTCTTCTCGCATTACGTTGATATATTTGCGTGTTTCGTATTATGTCTCATTTCAGGATTCCGTCATTTGCTTCTGTTTGTTGTTTTAGATCTTATGATCTTGGTGTGATTGTTTTGTTTTGTTTTCGTATACCCGGTACGCTGGCGCCTCATTTGTTTGCCTCGAGTTATTTCCGACTGGTATTGTGCCTCTCTGTCTCACAATTCTTGCCGCGACCTTGGGGTGGGCCGAGGACGTCCGCCAGAGCCTACAACGGTCTCGCGGCAGCCACAGATGTCTTTAGGTTAATTCTCGGAGAGAGGGAACCTCGCGCGGTCCGGTTGGTGAACTACACGCTTTAACGACCGCGTGAGGTCGTGACGGTGTATTTTTGTTTAACCCCGACGCCCAGGAGTTAATTCCTAGAGGGGGATAGCGGGTTCATCGCCACAGCCGAGAGAGCTAGCTATGTATGCAGCCGGCGGGGTGGCGAGGCTGGCCACGCGTGGGTACGCATGCACGACAGGAAGAACTGGAAAACATCGATGTTGGTTGGGACGGCTGCACTTAGCCAACGGAAACCAAGGCGCGTACCGGGCTATGAAACAGAGAGCCAAATTATAACTCGAGAGGACAAAGAAACCAAGGTAATTAAAACGGAGGAGGGGACGAGCCTTTCGTCGGCTGCCTCAGAAAAGCAGCATGCGAGGATAGTAAGAGACGGAAGGAGGCACTTGTGGTGGTAGCGACTTACAACGACCACACACTAACCGAAAAAGGGAAGACCGGGTGTACGGGTATGACGGGCGTGTGCTGGCGAACGATCACGAACTTGGCTGTGACTTTATTGGCCTTCAGGAAACTCAAAGACTTGGCACTACGGAATTCCGTGTGGCAGTCTGTCGAATATTTAGTTCAGGTCAGGAAACGTCAGCAGCCAGGCAAGGGTTGGATGGGGTCGGGCTGGCGGTCAAGTACTCCATGTACCGTAAATCTTTGTGCACTGACCAGTTACTAATGGCTCATGTCTGTGCGCTTTGAGATGGCAAGTAAAAGCGAGGCAGTCCAATTTTTCGTGCTGATTGTACCTAGGACGTCGACCTGAAACGTATGTTTGGCAAAGGCTTAAGGGCTTGGTTGAACAGATCCCAACGAAAGAGTTTTTGTTCGTACTGACGGATGCTAACGCGTGAACTGGGCGGAGGGTGGAAGAGAGCGATGGTGATGAACGTAGAGTGCTTGAAGCATACGGACGTGCTAAACCCCACGATCGCGGTGAACGACTCCTGTCGTTTGCTACCAATTGCAAGCTTGTTCTGACCGACACGTTTTCAGCGCACGCAAGGGTAAGATATCGTATACGCGCAACAGCACCAGCCCGAATGACCGTAAGTGCGTCGATTACACCCTAACCCGCCAAGTCCATCGCCCTAGAGTATATGATGTTAAAATGATCCCGTAGCCTCCGCTACCAGCTAAGTCTGCTTCAGCCCACAACATGGTATACAAGGAGGCCCACCCGGAACACACACCCCGACGGTCGTTTGGCGTCATACACGCGATTGTGAAAGGTCCCAAAAGGCCGACAGTTCGACCGGCAGTTCTTTATGTCCGACGGAAAGTGTCGCCATCGGGTAGTCGCGAGGGTATTATTCAGTGTCAACCAACATACCCAGCCCCGTAAATCGTCTGGCTCGGTTGCCTTGTTCACCACGACTATCCTCAAAGCAGTGAAGCTAGAGGTACCACCCCCACCACGCCGCCAACGAAGCCGTAAATCGCGTGAGTCGGCCGAATTCTTGGCCGCTTTCAAGATAGCATGGACTTCGAGGGACGATGCGCGACAACTCTTGCGCACCACCACCCGGATAAAAGCGCGTGGAAGACATTGAGGACCGCGTGTAGGATTCTGCGGGAGGTGGTTGCCGCAGGGGTACATGCGTATCTGGAAGAGTACTTGACCCAAACCGCGAGACTCCTGGCATACAACGAGCAGCGAGGGATATGTAAGCTCCTGAAGCATACGATAGGGCTGGAAGGAACAACAGCAGGAAGCGAGTAAATCATTGCGGACGAGGATGGCTGCTTCAATCCACTGCCGTCAGACGGGGTCGTGGTAGCCTCGTGGCGTAGAGCGATGCTGTGTAGGGGAAAAATGGTAATACACATGGGCTGAATCGCTGAAAACAGCCCCACACACACAGAACACAGAACAGATCCGTACCGCGATGGCCCGGATTCCACTAACATACGCGGGTGAGCCGTACCAAGATTGTCACGGACTCCACACACTCACATCAATACAGGTAGTATTATCCTGGTATCACGTACCCGGGTTGTATTGCATTAACATCATCAACTGCCTCGAAGGGCAGCCCTCCAGATCAATCAGCGCCAAAGCGTAATAATGCCTCGCCACAAAATAGAAAACCCCATATTACACGAAACCCCCAAATACCCGCAAACCAGTATCAAGCCACCGAGTACAGCAAACAGTCCCCCTACTCGGTGTGGGATACAACAGGTCTCGAACAACTTGCCACCAATTGCCAGGTAAAACGGCAATCCCAAATTCCATCATAAATAGTTGCCAAGGTAAAACGAAAAATCTGAATACCAATAATGTTCTAGGAAATCCTACCCCTGTCATCTCCTAAATAGAAGCTTGTACAGTGAAATGTCGTTCCAACCGGTTTCCTCTTTAACTGCTGAGCTTGTCAACATACTTCGGTATCAACTTAAGAAGGGCCCGGATAAGGCGGCAATTCCTATATGAAATAACTCCATATAAAATCCAATATATATATCTCTACAAATAAACCAAGACAGTAACTACGGGAGGGAAAATCCAACAAACGAGAGTATGCTGGGAAAACCTTCAAATAGCAACACTATGACCGTCTTCACATGGATAGCATACCGCCCGATAGCATCGGCCCCCATGTTGTATAATCTATAAGATCATGACAACAGCGCGTCCCCGATAGAAATCACCTCAAATCGAAAAACAAAAAAAATCGAATTAGAGTAGCCCCCCCGTTAGATACTCCTCACTGGCCTGCAAACGACAAACAAACGCCTCCGTGTGTAACGGTTTGGTAAAATAGTCATCATGCGGCTCTGCTAACCGTACGTGGACAGTTTCAAACTCCCCGTTAACCACACTCTGCTTCCGTAGAAGAAAGCGTAAAGCGTGTCTGCATCCTAGAGAAAAACGATCACAGGCAGCACAAATCACAACCCCACCAGAGATAGAACTCCAGTTAGCCTTGCGTGTACAGTCCGCATCCACTCATAACTCTGAACTCCAGTACCAATACCTCTTTGAGGGGTATTACCTAACCTACTTGTAGATGTCATGTATATCAAGACAATCAAGCAATCACCTAAACGTCACGCTTCTGCGTCAAGCATCCTGCATGGTTCCGACGGCATCACGAATTCATTGGCTGCGGCGTGCGGCAAGTATTCAGTCATCCCCCTCTCGATGAACGATGCACCCAACTAGCTCACGGGCATCTGCAACTCATGTCTCATGCACAAAGCAGATACAAAACTCCACAATCTACGATGGACCATATCTCCGTGTGACCGAGTACATCAAACCCCCGCTACTCGGCACAGGACAAGACATGACATCGCTAAAACATCGACTCCAAGATTTTAAGACTCCACGAGCATAACGGAATTCCAGGTACATAAAAATCGTGGTACCCGTACACCTGTGCTGTTCGGTCATCTGATATTTCCACGTGAACAATCCAAATGTTAATACTTAGCAACCGAGAGAGATCAAATCTTATAACTACATGGGGTCCACACCACTCAAAAGTCACTAGTCCGCAACAGAGAGAGATCAGTTCCCTAGTGCGTACAAAGTGTCTTTGGTCATGGCGAGCTTTACGTGGGAACATCTTACACTTCAGTTAAATCTTGCTTGTCTCTTCGCAATTCGATAATCATGTACCCACATATGATACAGCAGTACTACTGTAGAGAGGATACTGCTGCTGCTGTTTTGCTCAAAATCCTTCAGTCTACGAGTACCTACCACTGCTGTTTGAACAGAACATCGCATGGCAGAGCAGCTTGGGCGGTGCCAGGACCAGCGAACGTCGTACATATCATATCATGTACCGGGTACCTGTACTACAGCAGTACATAGAGCCTACAATAAAACAAGCAAAAGTCGCTCAGAAACATTAAAAAAAAAAAACAAGACCTTGCCAAAGAAGCGTCCAACCACGTACCAAACCAGAAACGAACCAGAAACCAAGGTACATCATACAAAAGCCTCGGTACATGATACAGCAGTTAGCTATCAGCAGTACTGCTCCGATCCGATCCGATGGGCCAGGCACTCACAACACACAGACAATAGAAACATTGTGCTGCAATACGTCGTGTTTTACAGCATTACGTAGTACCAGAAATCCGTTCAATCATACTGCTGTATGATGTCAGGTATATCACGTACGGTACGATATATGATCTGCCATAAACCAATACCAGGTACCACAGGGTACCAGGTAGCGTTTTATTGCTGCGTTGCTGGTGTTAGTCATGTGGGTACAAAATACCGAAGGTTTGAATGTGAACTGCCTTAACCACATCGTTCAGCACCATAATATCTCTGCGAGTAGAAGCACATGCCATCGTAAAAGGGCTTCGGGATAAGATGCGAATTCGTGAACAATAGGTGTGGCTCTTTCACAAGTTCTTGATCGCGTCACCGCTAAACCCCAATCCCACCATCATCGCCGACCTACTACAATCGCGACCGCTTTAACTATGGCTTGGCGATGAACCATACATGGAGAAGATGCTAGAAGTGGTTAAAGGGTATGCCTAATTGGAAAGCCGTAGGGCCAGACGGCCTCCCGGCCGAGTTGCTAAACCTTGACCACCCAAACTTAACCCAGTGATTTCACCACATCCATGTCCATGTTTGGATAACGGGAGAAGTCCCCCAAGAATGGGAGGATGCGATCATCAAGGTCCTTCATAAAAAGAAGGATCGAACTGATGGTAACAACTACAGAGGGGTTTCGGTGTTTCCCATGCAGGCAAGGTGTTGTCGCGTCCCGTAATAGCAACTACTACTGTGAGGCCTAGGGCATACCTGGTACTCCGTAAGGAACAGTAGTGCGGTTTCCGACCCACACAATCAACAGTCGACATGCTGCTGGTCGTGCGTCACTTGCAAGAGCACGGACGACAGGGGGAAGTTCAAGTGTACATGTGCTTCATCGATATGCCGAAAACGTATGACTCTTTTGACCGAGCGCTGTTGTGGGAGGTACTCACACGCTTCGGTATGCCGGCGAGGATGCTAGCAGTTATTCGTCAGTTCCACGATGACGCGCGGCCTCGCGTACGCGCAGATGACGGCGAGCACTCAGAATTGTTTGATGTCACCCAGGGGCTGCGACATTGTTGCTGCTCTCGCCGCTGCTGTGCATCGTATTCTTATCTGCTGCGAGACACGTCGTTCTAGGTTTATACGATTCAGCGAGGGCGAAGACATCGAAAGTGTTTTGATTCATGACGAGGGCTACGACAATAGAGGTGGTGTGCCATTTTTTGGCTGAAACGTGTTCCGGATGACAGGGGCTCCTTAACCCAAAATCGTCGAACTTTTATTGTTTTTGCACATCTGTTTCGTTGTATACCTATATAGAGTATGGGATTGTTCATGGGGTAGCACGTTTATTTGAATCCCACAACTGTTTAGGGTTTGCTCTAGATATCCTCACTTGGGGACTCGGAACAATGTTTGGGTACACTCCTACTATAGCATGCGTTTCACCTCGAGGATGATAGATGGGGTGGTCGGAAACACGGAGCCGTTGGCACGTGTGCGAAGTGCCGTGCGTTGGCCATGGTGTACCCCGACGACGCAGGCATCGTCTGGAAGTCGGCGGAGGGACTCGCTAAAATCATGACAGCAGTCATTGTGACCGTCTTCGACACAGCAGGCCTTACCGTATCGGCAAATAAAACGGAGATGATGTTGTTACGACCACCACGGGACAAGACTATCAGTAGATCCCTGTGTCCACCGCTCGTCATCGAAGCAGCAGGCTAGAGGTATAGACAGACGGCGTACCCAGTTATTATGCCTAGGCGGCATTATCCACGAATGTGGCGGCATCTCGCTCGAAACCGAACGACGGATCCGCCTCATGCGGGCATGCCTCAAACGGTATGGCCCGGAGTTGTGCGATATGACGACCGCCCGACTTAGCCTAAAACCCCGCATGGTGAAGGCCGAGGTGATTGAGACACTGCTGTTCGGGTGTGCGACATGGACCCTCAAACAGGAACGCTTCGTCAAGCTCCGATCGGCGCACCGCGAACTACTCCTGCGGGACATTGGCTTCCAGCGCCGGCAACGTGCCGATCACACCACCGTCTCATAGCCCTCAAGAAGACATGATGCGGGACAATCGAAGTGACCATCCGCAAACGGCGGTCCGTTTTGCGAGGGCCGTGGCTCGGCAAACCAAGGAGGGATTACCCAGTCAGGTGATGCTCGCGACGATAACCGAGTGAGAGAGGCCGAGACTAGGCAGACCACCCAAGAATTGACATGAATGTTTAGTTGACAACCTCAGAGTGTTTGAGTATTACAAGGGGTCTATGGTACACTCCCCGTAGGTGTTTGGAGTTGAGACCATGCTGTGGCCTTTTGCTGCAAAGACGGCGGTCAAGTGGTACCGAGGGGTCCTCGAGGCAGCCGGGCAGTTAATGGTCAGATGGTACAAGCCTGAGGCGGAGAATAGTACGCAGTGCCACGCGTTCGTCATGGGTGGCGTCCAAGCGAATGGGGAGGGAGGGGGCAACAGTAGTAGGGAAATCGCCGTTGAAGAGAGCAGGAAGAAGACGGTAGATAGAGTAGCAAGGTATATGGCCGACTGCCAGGTAGGTAGCAGGTAGAACAGGTAGATAGGGTAGCAAGGTAAATGGCCGACTGCCAGGTCGGTAGAACGATAGGTAGACCATGTCTATGCTTATCGTACCTTACACTGCTGCGGCTGTCTCGATAGTGATTTTGCGGTCGTTGGGGGTGGTTTTATTTTATTATATTTCTGTCATTTCTGTATCTCTTACCATTATTATCATCATGTGGACAGAAAGTCTTGTTGTTTCTTGTTGGGTGTAGAGTGGATAGTCAGTTCTTGGCGGTGTTCCCTAGACTTTTTTGTCTGTTTTGTTTGCTTGTTTTTGTGTTTGTGTCCGTTCGTTGGTGTCTGTCGCACCCCCACTGGGGTATACGACAGCATTACTACCTCCACCGCTGTCGATTAGGTACGAAAGAGGCATCACTCCTTCTTCGCCTGGGCCTTTCTATCGGGACGCTTTGTTTCTACCATTTCTCTCGTGCAGTATCCCTCCGCTTCGTGTGTGTTTCCCACTCTTTATCGGAATCCAGGCCGGCGGCTGTATCGAGCCCCTCTGGTGGTCTGCCTTGCTTCTTCTGTTGCTTTCGATAGTGATTTGTTTCGTTTCGTATTGTTAGGAGCTCCCAATTTTGCTTTCCCAAGGTGCCTCCCTGCCCTTCGTGCGCATGACTGCGTAGGAATGTTGACCCATCCTCGAAGTATCCCGCGCTTTTCTTTCTTTTCCTTTTCTTGATTCGTATACAGTACTCGTAGTCCCTGCAGAGCAATGTCTCCGTTTTTTTCGGTCAAATAACATTTTAAACACAACGAACCGAACAAAATCTCGACCTCATCCATGATTGCCAGGGCCGAGGGAATCACACACCTTAATTTGTTGTTGTGTTTCCTTCACTAAGAGCAAGTAAATAGTGGGTGATAGAAAAATGTGCAAAATGCAATTTTGCACATTTTGGACAAAACAATGATGTTATCTCGAAACTTTGTCAATATACAAATAATAAAGGAGAAGAGGCTGGGCATAATAGATGAGTGCAATGCTTTTCTGCTCTTCAATATGAAATCCAGGAGTGGGTGTGATCTCCGTATCGAAACGAAGCTAAACGTCACCACGGTCGTATTATTTTGCATCTACTACTCTGTACACACACAGTATCTGCGCCAACAATCTTTACTTTCAACATCGGAAACACTGCAAACTTAACCGTGGCAAATTCTGAGACCTGTCGATCCCCGTCGTGATTTTTTACACCTGAGCACTACTCGTATTTATTTGTAAACCCCAAGGCTAAACGAATGAAACCTTTACGTCTCGGATGCACGTGATTCACGTCGGCATTTTACGACTAGAAACAGGAAATCGAAGAACCGGAAACGAAAAGCACGCGTTCGGTGCTGTCGAGGTGTGGTGTCTTATGCTGGTACTGCTTGCTGTAGTATATGTATGTGTGATGGTGTGGTGGATGAGGTGTGTTTCGCATACCATATGAAATGTGTTATGTGTGATGGGTGGTGACCTCCTCCAGTCCAGTAGAGCTCCCGTAGGGCTTACAACTTTGTCGACAAACTGGTTGCCACACACTGTTCACGAGACAAAGGCCTCAATGCTAACCAATGGTTGGTTGGGTTTGATTGGCTTAGGGTTAGGGTTAGGGTTAGGGACAGTTTGATTTGTTTAAAATACCTCGCTCGGGGTTTATTTTTTTTTATTTTTTTTAATCTTCCCATTTATTAGACCCTACTTACTGGTGGTGGTGTGTGCCGTTGCGTGTCGCGTGTCGCGTGGTGGATGTTGTGGTGTGTGGTGCTTACATTAGTTTTTAGCAAATGGTTGCCAAACACCCTGTTCACTCTAAGTAGACAAAGGCCGTAACGCTAACCAATGGTTGGTTGGGTCTGATGGGCTTAGGCTTATAGGGTTAGAGTTAGTTGTATTTGTCTTGTATATATACCTCGGTGGTGGACCCTACATACTGGTGGTGGTGTGTGGCGTTATGATGTGTGATGTAGTCGCGGCGGTTCTGTTGTGGTGTGGTGGCACGTTGTCGTGTGAATCCACCCGTTTATGTTATTTGCTGTGCATTTTATACCGTGCTTTTAATTGTGGCAATATGTGCCATTTTGAATCATAATCATAACATTATGATTAATTTCTTCGCATTAAACCGTGCATTTCTACCGAACGACGTCAATCACCATACACCCATTGCCTGTCTTGACTCTTCATCCTAGAGAGATAGTCACAGACTATGAGACAGAGAAACACAAACCAGTCGCAAATGACTCGAGGCAAGAACATAAAGTGCCAACGTAACGGGTACGAAAACAAGTCAAACAAACAAATTATAACGAAAAAACAAAACAGACCCAACAAAGAAGTCATCCTGAACTAGGACTGAATACGAAAAGAGCAACAAGATCAACTTAATGCAAGAAGATTACGTACCAATATGTATTTAAGAGTACGTAGTACGTATAATGCTCACTCTTCCCAGATGAAGCCCCCCGGAATAACAATATGCCGCTCTGTGTACAGAGTGTCATGATAAAATTATGTACCGTATAATACTAGCTGATGTTGCGCTGTTGCGCTGGAGCAATATTTCGGCTGAAAGGCCTGTTTATTGCAACACTCGCCGGAGGCGATGTGCGGTTTGCTGAAACATGGCTCTTGAACCCCGCAACGTCCCTGCGCCGCAGGCGCCGTAATTATTGGGGCGGACAATTCGCCGAAGGCTAAGATTTTGTTGTTGGCCTTGTTTTCTCTTCGCCGAAGGCGAAAATGCTGCTAAAACTATAATACATTGTTGAGTCACATTCGGGTGTATAATTCAGGTGCGCCTTTTCTCCTCAGTGCCCCCGTCGCTGCATCACCTTCCCAGCCCGGCGCATTTGAGCGTCGGTGCCAAGAGGTCATTGCGGCGGTGAACCGTTCCAACGTTCCTCCTCGGCGCCGCCGTCGCTATGATACCCCCCCAGCCCGGCTCATGTGAGCATCGGTACCAAACGTGCATCCCGGCCATAATCCGGTATATCAGCGCGTGCGCCTTGCTCCTCCGCCCATTGCCGTCGGTTCGATGTGGTAACCGTCCTCCTTCAGCAATGCTAACCTTGGATGGGGATCAAGAGCGTCGGTCCTAACCCTCGTACGTTCTTCAGCCTTCCTCCTTCTTCCGTCGCCGTCGGTCCGATGTTACAGCGCCCCTCCTTCCCGCGGTGCTGACCTTGGACGGTTATGAGAAGAGCGGTGGTCCTGACCCTCGTACGTTCTTCAGCTTTCCTCCTCCGTCCGTCGCCGCATCATACCCTGTAACACACTCGGGGCCTGTATTCACTTGTGTAAAAGCTCATCTGTGTTGAATCTGCTTTTGCTCCTGCCTCACCTGCATCTTAGGATGGGGGTCCTTCTCGAAGGCTTCCGTCTGAACATTGACGAAGCCCTGTACGTTCGCCTTTTTTGACAGCAGCAGATTCCCCTGGAAGCTACCATCGTCCTACCACACGACCTCACATTTCACTGGGGCCACAGGGAGTTCTAGTAGTCCTTCGTCGCGTGACCTGGCTACACTGCGTATGCACTGCGGTAAAGGTATATTTTGTCCCTTTCTGTTATGTAAATTGAGGCGCCCGTCCTAGATACTATGAAATGACAATCTGCTACAGGTCGAAAGTGGCGAAATTGGGGCAGACATATCATTTAGTACGCCAATCCGGGGTATGCATGTGACGTACAAAACTGTTTACTGCTGCGTGTCCTGACCAAAACCCTCTCCGCACGAATCACAGTTATCTCATTGGCATTCAAATATCCTTGGACACTTACCTGTGCCCATGCAGTAACGGTTCACCGATTGGTACTATTAATAAATATATTTTCGAGCTGGTTTGTGTCAGTACGAAGCATTACAGTACAACAATTCAAAAAGCTTCGCCACGCGTTTTTCACTGTACCTTCAACAACACATTTATGTGTAAGTTAGCATCCATCTTCCCTTCTTGAGTCTATTGAGATAGCTCTAGTCTCCTTGTACGGGTATCATAGTGGATGCATTGTATTCCTTCCTTCTTGGGATGATCGATGTAAAGTATGGACTAACTTGTTTCCACCGAACCTTCACCTTTTTCGAGATCACAATCTAGAAGATCCTGCCACTGGCGTACATAAGATTATCAAAACGCCCCGCGTTGATAGAGGGCGGATACCCCTTGTGAATGTGGCCATATCTTGTGTACATCGATTTACCACGGGCTGTGTGAAGTTCGTGAGGAAAGCCCTCTTTCTGTTTCCGCATCGTTTAATTGTATAGAGTTCTAGTTCGTATCCGAAGTAATACACGAAGGTTAGTGTGTGATTGCGAGTGAGTGGGTCGTTTGACGGTATTGACGTTAACGCCACCCCCCCAGCACGAACACCGTTTCGTTGTCCACGGGTGCGACACTATTGTGCTCAACTTCAATTGTGATTCTTAAAACGGCAGTCACCTAAAAACAATTTCCACTCATATCCCCTCACATACAGGTTTAGAAGTATACCTAGTAGTAGAAATTCGGTGGCTAACACCCCCCCAGCCCAACATCTAACACAGTAGTTGCAGTGTTCAAAGCAAACTGATATTAGCGCGGGCCAAGTCTGCTACTTTTCCACGACGTTTGGACTAATGATATGGCCATGACAATTAAATTAACACCCATGCGGGTGATCTTACACTCCGAACTAGACACTCCTTGGCCAACCTCCACCCTTCGACAGCCTGGTTTGGATATCGGTGTTTATGACAGGAGAGGGAAGCAGTCGTCTGTAGAACGCACGCCCATAGCAGCAGTAGGTTCTACATCGTTAGCTCTTACCTAACCAGGCATTCGGTATCCGATCATATTCATGTGCGATTGTTGGTATGTACGCACGGCACCTTTGGCTTGTATCAACACATGTCGTTTGCATTTGGGACAAAATGTGGTCCAAATCATGCAGGCATTTAATGATGAACGAATATGCACATGTGCGATCATGATAAGCAACAGAGCAAGCAGACGAGCGTGAGCAACAGGCAAACGGAAAACAAACGAGCGACGAATATGACTGCATGCGTTGACCAAGCACATAGTTCCAAAGCCATACGGGAAAAACGGGTGGAGCACCTTCGGCACCATGCATACGTAGCAGCATCGAGCATAGACATACGAGCATAGACATACATGCAAGCTTGACTAAGCATATACCATGTATAGGCGATAACAAAAACATGTGGATGTGGTAAAGCAGAACGAAGACCAAGTTTCGCATTTTTGTAAGCACTCCGATCTCCTTGGACTGCACTTCAATCAATCTCTCTGGGTTCAGCATGATACAGGAGGGTTCAGTCCTCAGGCCATGAAAGCTCCAGGCCGGATGAATGAATGTCTGAGGGTGGCTGACGTTCTGTGTTCTGTTCGTGAAATGCCTCTTGTGCAGGAGTTCAGGTGCCTCGGGATCACGCCATTGATAGCGTTCGACCAAATGTGTTTGGGCAGTATTGCCGATGGAGGCCGACAGGCTAGGTGAAGGGTCAATAAGCCACCAGACACAGATAGCGGGCACGACGGACAAGGCGAGGTGCAAGGGTTCGGGGCTGGTTGCACGGGTATTGCTCACCGCTTGGCGTTGACTTTCATCTCGTTTGGTCTCGGTGGCATTGACTAAACGCGAGGTCGACGCCCGAGGCCTCTTTCTGTAGGCTTTCCACGGGCATACGATGGTGTTCCGGTCTTGGTGACCCATCCTCTAACCTCCATTGTTTCAGCAAAGAACCTCGTACGGCCTCGACCCCTGCTCTCACAATGGACCCTATTCGTAGCACTTGTCTCGGCAGTCGCAACGCGTCACAGTGTTAACCCCTGGCGTCCCCTCGCTGTAACACAAGGGCCTGTTCAAATATATTTAAGCTCAAATATTCTATTTTATTTATTGTACAGAGTAGGTGGTCCCTGTATAGGTATCCTAGTGCGCGGTGCGCGGGGACAATAGGGTATTTTATTACAGATGAGCCTTTTTCGTTTTGGCCCTTAATAAGGTACGATAGGCAGACGCCGACGAAGCTAACCCTAACATCCGCAGAGTTTAGACGTAAAATCATATTACTGCAAACGGTAGTAGTTTCTGATGCCAAGGGCCCGTTCGAATCTGTTCAAGCAATGATTGATCAAAATGATATCATACCTTAATTATTCCATTAGTACAGAGGGCATGTGGCCCTTGTTAAGGCACCCTAGTGCGCGGGGCAATTGGGGCCTTATTTGTTATGACCTTTAGTTACGTGCGATGGGCTTGTAAGGGGCCGGTACCTTTTAGAAGTTATAGCCCCAAATAATCAAGTAATTCTTCTTGTGCCTTATTAGGGGCTGCACATTTTATGGATCCCAGACGCCTTTCATTGCGGGACGAAAATCGAACTGCCTCTAAAAAGGTACAATTGGCCTTATAAAGGACCGGTCATTTTTGGTTCTATTTGGCCCCAAATAAGGCCGCAATGATGTATCAAAATGGTCAGTTTTTGGTAGTACAGAGTAGGTGAGGCCTGTTAAGGCACCCTAGTCCGCGGGGACAATTGGGGTCTGATTGCCCGAATGGCCTTATTCGTTATGGCCTGTAGTAAGGTACGATGGGCGTTGTGAGGGACCGGTCATTTTTCGATTTGTTTAGACCCAAATAGTGCTCCTATTGCATCGTTAGGGGCTGCCGATTTTAAGATCACAGGTTATTTTCATTGCGGGGCCATTATCGAACTGCCCTTAACCCCTTTGGAGCCGGAAACGGTTTAAGGGGACAAAACTACATGGAAATAGTGTGGAATACTTGTTTTTCGTAGTAGAAGGGTTAATAAGGCACAATTGGGCTTAATAAGGCACAATGAGCCTCACTAGGGACCGGTCATTTTTAGTACCTGGTATATGTTTTCTCTAAACAAAGCCCCTTTATCCTTATTAGAGGCTGCACATGTGATGAATCCCACTTGCATCTGAATACTTCAAGAGTTTATATATCTATATGAGGATGGTATGAAGATATGATTGAAATAAGCGCTGCACATTGTCAGACAGATGGCGAACGAAAAAATAAATAAATAACATGTCTATGTACAAAATGGACTTTGGGGGTCTTCGGCATGTGTTTCTCTTTCGCCAAGGGGTCTTTTCTCGTTCTCTCGGCGGCGGTGCACGCAGCAGACCCGCGTGTACACACGGCTCAAGTTTGGGCACCGGCCGATGTCCGTGGCGCGTGCTCTGGGGTTCGAAGTCGCAAACACTAGCAAGTAACCACGGGGAGGCGTTCCGACTTGGAACCGCCTCGCCATTAACATGAAAATCCGTGCTACTATTTTTTCATGGGCATGAAGTACGATTGTTTGTTTTTGCCCCGCCGCATGAATGGGGCACACAGGACACACAGCACCCATGAGGCAACAAGGACTACACCGATTTGAACGAGGCACACATTAGGCGTCGTGCAGCATTAGTTGGTGCCATGCTGCGGTGCCATGCTGCAGGCCTCTGCTGTAAATCATTTTGACGTTTTGTGGCAGCCGTGGTTAACAACCTCAGCCGCACTTCGAGTTCTTTGCTTTTGTGTGTGTGCATGTGAGCGAATGTGCAGCCATTCAGATGACAAGCGGGACGATTTAAATCCACACTTCCGGAATTGCAAGAGCACCCACGCAGTACAGCAGCTATACAGTAGCAGCAGCGGTACAACACCAGCGAACCTCGCATAGGCTCATATATAGCATGTCTTTGCGACACCTCCGGGAGACCAAGTAAACAACATCCCGAAGGGAAACCTTGTGCTACATATTATATTATACTCCAGTATGAAACACATTTGAGCACACATCTGTAACCTGTAAGATGGCAGACTGCGTCCAGCAGATAAGAGGGGATTTGTCGTGCTTTCTGCAGTCGGACGAAAGCGATCCTAGATACATAATTAGAAAATGTTTAGCTGCCGGCGGGCGGCAGGACCCATTCGGCACCGGATGCCACGTCGACGGGCTACAGATGACCACGAAATCGAGGCAAAATAGCTCCACGTAAAGTTCTACGAACATTGCTCCGGAAAGCCGGTTGGTTGTTGTGCGGAAACGTTTTATACCCCCATACGGGGGGAACAGGCCGTGCACCCAAAGGAATAAAAAAACAAAATGCTGTACTCTGGAGATTGTTCTTTATGCGCCATCCGCGGTTCGGTTGTGCGACAAAAAACAAACGTAAGGCCTTGCTTGGCCTTCCGGATGGCATATGTTTTCGGCCAAAGAAGCTGTAACGCTTGTGACCGTTTCAGATCGATCCAGAAAGTCACTTTTTTCATACTTTGTTTTCCTTTGCTGCGGAGGAAACACGGACAACAAACGGCGGATAAGTTCGTGTGTCTGTACTGTTTGTTTGCTGAAATGTCTCCATCAACCAAAAAGTAGTTAATTGTTGTCCCCCTCTTGCAAAATAAAACTTTAGAATTTGAGGCTTATAATGTGCGAAATTTAAGAATATGACCGATTTTGTACTAAAAATAGTGTAGGGCACACCCTGCCTTACCTAAGAATTCCAGCCTGGCCAGAAATAAGAAATTATTAACAGGTGTTGCGTACTGTGTGTGTGTTCTTCACATTAAACCGTTCTTCTACTCGTCGACATCCAGCGCACCCATTGTCCGTGCTGATTCTTCACCCTAGGAGAAACACGCTCTGTGGTCACAAGCAACGACACAGAGATAATGCATTACAAAAAAAAAAAGAAAAAAAAAAAAGGTAACATCGTACACCAGTACCAAGTACGTAATTATTTGCGCACAAAAATGATGGGTTGCATTTTATCAAGTCATACACCGGCATGCGGTCTCTTTTTCGACGAAATCGCTTTATTTTATGTTTTGTGTCCAACGAGTATACCGGCTGCGGAAATGACTCCGCTCTAATTCCTACCAGTAGTATTTTTGTCTCCAAAAACACATTAAAAAAAAAACGTGGTTTTGGATGCAGGTTAATTAACAAAACGAAAAAATCCGCTTTCGACATACCAGGTAGTTTTTTTGCCCGTTGTTGTCCCTTGCTCGCTTTTCGCCTTTTTCACCCCCATGCCCAGTAACCGCCCAAACGTGTGCGTGTGCGTGTCTTTAAAAGGGTTAAAAAAACGAAAATCGCCACACTTTTGATGATGCATTTTTTTTGCTCGTTGTTCCTTTTTTGCTCACACACGTTTTTTTGTGCGCCCCTAGCCCCTCCCCCGCCCAATCAATGATAACAGCCCAACGTGACACGTGTGTGTGCGAACGTGTGTGTGTGTGCTAACAACGAAAATCTCCACGCTTTGAAAATGTTTTTTTGCTCGTTGTCCCTTGCTCCCTTTGTTTTTTTTTTGCCTTTTAGCCCCTGCCCAACAACTGCCCGACCTGTGTGCGTTTAACCCTATTATTACTACTATCAATACTGCACTATGCAGAAAGTTATTTCCCCTCTAATTCCAAGTAATATATGCCCAAAGCGGGAGTGCAGGTCCTAACCGGGGTTAAAATATGTTAAAAACTTAAAAACGAAAATCTCCAAACTTTCGATCCTTGTTTTGCTTTGCTTGTCACCTTGATCTACTTTTTTTGGGGGGGGGGGGGGGGGGGGGGGGGGGGGGGGGGGGGGGGGGGGG
>JAYJME010000766.1:0-19863 GCA_036873775.1 Costaria costata | reverse complement strand
TATTTAATATTATTATACCAGTACGTGGTACTATTACTTCTACTACTACTACTACTACTACTACTACTACTACTACTACTACTATTTAATACTACTACTACTACTACTACTACTACTACTACTACTACTATGATACTACTAATGTGTCTGCTCTAAAAACAGCTGTTGTGCGAGTGTGTGTACATGTCATGTGTGTATTCTTCACATGAAATAAGGCGTTCTTCTACTCGTCGACATCCAGCACACCCGGTGTCCTTGGCGATTCTTCATACTATTATAGAGAGGTACAAGCTCTGTATCGTGCTCCGTTCCCAGCTCCAGCAATGTCGACATTTCGATACGAGTACGAGTACATAGTTATCGTATCGCTTTGCTATCTGCGTCCACAGCACCCCTACTGCTAGACCGTGGCTAGATCGTGGTTTATTTCCGTGCTGTCGTCTCTGTAGAGAGCATGCTACATACAACGCGGTGAGTACACAAGCGGGCATGTATCGTGTATTAGCGATTCACAACAGATCTTCTATTGTCGTTTTTCGGTTGTTTGGATGACCATGTGCACCAGAGGGCCGTATGCCACGATGTACGCCTCTCGCCCGTGGACGGTTCGGCAGTACGCGGGATTCAGCACCGCTGAGGAGTCCAACGCCTTCTACAGACGAAATTTGGCAGCTGGTGAGCCTAACTACAGTACATACCTGGTATTATTATATGAAGTAAAGTATAATATGGCATGGAGTTGCTCCGATGCAGTCCGCTTTATATTCATTCATACAGAGTGCTTGTACGCTGTGCGGCATACGGAATTGCTGGTAATGTAGTCTATGTACGAGCCTCTTCTGTTATTGTGTTGCGTTTGTCAGTATGTACTGAAGTATGTATGGAATTGTAGTCATGAGCGCACGTTCGCGAAGGAAGACCGTCTGTTTCGATCGGCAGCAGCGCCCGATGATGGGGTACGTACAGCAGGTCTAGTTATTATATTTGATCATATTTATACATACAAAATATATATCATATGTAATATATTTATATGATCCAGCTGCTGTAGACTATTTTTTAAATACTTAGTAGACTATTGCTGTAAGCAGGTATCATATTGTTAACAGCAAGCAGTAACCAGATGTCCGTCGAAGCATGCCGTAAATTATTAAGGATCACGCAACATTGGGCGCGTAACGGATAAACAAAACCGTATCTTTGACTGCTTTGATACGCGATGTTCGCTGTTTCTTTTTGTGATGTTGTTGCGCTGCTACTGCTGCCATGTTGTTGTTGTTGTTGTTGTTGTTGTTGTTGTTGTTGTTGTTGTTATTGTTGCAGGGCAACAGGGCCTTAGCGTGGCGTTTGATCTGGCGACGCACAGGGGCTACGATTCCGACCACCCTCGTGTGGCTGGTGACGTTGGTATGGCGGGCGTTCCCATCGACTCTATCGAAGATATGAAGGTGCGTCGTCGTACTTTGACGCACTCGTACACTTGGTACAATACTCGTGCTATGCAGGCATTTACCTGAATGTAGATGTGTTACAAGTATTGTACATATGTACTGTAATGAGTAACTATGCTATTAATAGTAAACACCCCCCGGGGCGTTGCGATTTTGCAGGCCTGAAAAAGCAACCGGCGGGGCGCTTACTAGTGTGTGGCCGGGACATATTCTCAAATAGATCTCGGGCCTTTTCGCCCCCCGGGGAGATACTAAAAACAAGGCAAAACCGAGAAAACGCACACCGCTCACACACTCAGCAACAGCACAGCAGCAGCAGTTGTTGGTCTTATCGCAACTCCGCAGCACCGACAAGGCGGCCAGCACCGATAGAGGGACTGACGACAACTCAAACTCTTGCGGAAGCTTGCGCCGTCCTGGTGAAGCGGCGCCCGCGAGGGAGGGCACGCCAGCGCCCGCTCCGGCGCCTGCTGCGCAGTGGCACAACGCGGACCACCCACTCGCGTTTACCCTTCCGTGCCTTTACCGAACGCCTGCCTCATCGATAAAATATTGGCTGTCTTTTCTGGTCGTCAGTAAGCGAGCCCATCATTACGGCGTACACATCAGCACGAGCTGATATACACGCCACACCCCAATAAATGATTGCAAGTACAATATTACCGGTATACTCGTTCGAGTGGCTGGGTGATAGTGAAGGTCTTGAAAGTTTTCGGTGGGTATTTTTAATACGAGTAGTCCTCGTGTGGGACGGTAGTCCCGCAGCAGTAAAAACGAGATCCCTGCCGACGACGCCAAATGTGGGGCGGTAGTCCCGCATCAGGTAGATCTCTTGCTTCAGTTTGGGTGTGGAGACACACCGAGGTGGGTTGCGTGGTGTTACCACACTCTCGGGGTCAGCGACGAGAGGTAATCTCAGACGTGCCCCGGAGAGCCAGGATGGCCTTGAAGGATCATGATGATAATGAGGAGGTACGATCTAGGGGATAGGACCTGGTATCCACACTCGGCTGATTATGTTTGTTCTGCTGTTGCGCAACACATGTACCTGCCCATACAACATGTTCCTATCACATCATATGATATGTGTAATCCACCCTTCTTTCCTTTAGGAAACAGCTCCATTCCCCTCGCTCAAATTACTGACCAGCGCCACCCCGGGGTGTTTACCCCCATTATTTGGAGGGGGGGGGGGGGGCGTCTACTATGTGCCCGGGGCGTTTTCACGTTTTTGTTTAAATGGGGGGCGTTTACTCTGGGTTATGCTCGTGTTTTGCTGAAAACAGGGTCCCGGGGCGTTTACTATCAATAGCATATTTAACATTTGCGGTATATTGTTTGACGTACCGGAATTATATGATATGATGGGGCGTGCTGACCCTTTTACTCGTCCTCGTAGGTTGTGCGTGGGGTACTGGCCTTCGTCCAAAGGCCACTTTTTTAGCTTCATTTATTGGCGTGTAGACAGACATGTAGACATCATTTTTCGACACCGCAGTCACCCGCGCTTTTCGTGGGTGTGCGTGCGCCCGCAGGCCGGTACAGCAGTATAGGAATATTTGTGCCTGGTAACTTGTTTGCTCGTCCATGTCTGAAGCTCCCTCCCACTTGGCACTGTTTAACAGGCCCTGTTCGATGGCATCCCCCTGGACAAAATGTCGGTGTCGATGACCATGAACGGCGCTGTGCTCCCGGTGCTCGCGATGTGAGTTTTCTTCGCTGCGACGCCTCTCTTATGGTACCAGGTGTATATGATACTGAATTGTTGCTATTAGATACAATCCCCGGACAGATCAGCTTACCGGTGAGCTACATGAACCACATGATAAGCTGCACACGTTTTCCCGTCTTGAGCTGTAGGCGATAGCTCATCTGCACCTGTCTTGAAAGCGTGAGCTACACACGATAGATGAGCTAGCTCATGAGCTGTTTGGGGTGTGTGCATTTGTAACTGGCCGTTGTTTATGGTAACAATCGCTACAATAGTGGGCTGTTGCGCTGTTGCACTTCTGTGTTGCCTGCAGTCGCGACGTCGCGACGCCGACGTAGCTCAATTCCCAGTTCCAGAGAAGCCACCGTACACGGCAGCATGATGGTGGTTGAATGTCTTACTCGCTGTTGTATATACGTTGTACCGATACGGATGCGTATTTTTCGCGTGTTTCACCGCCGTATAGTATGTATCATATCATATTATATCATACGACCACGGTTTATCAATCCATTCCAGTCGCGCGCCACAGAAGAGTTTTACGGTAATAGACTATAATAATGGTAACATGAGTATCGATAGTGGGGGCACAGGTATAATATAATATAATACGAGTATGTGTCCAGCATTATATTATACTGGTATGTATGTATGTATGATACGATATATATCATATGTGCAATGTAGTGTGCAATGCAGTGCGACTCCGGGGCGATTGAACACCCAGCGACGTGCTTGCATGAAGCAGGGCCACCCGTCGTCGTACCGCGAATGTTTTTTTGTTTTTTTTCGCGTCCTTAGCCTCGGCGTTGCAATCATAAGACTTTGACATACCGTGTGATACGCAGGTACGTAGCGGCGGCCGAAGAGCAAGGGGCGGCTCAGCACCTTCTCGAGGGCACCATCCAGAACGACGTCCTCAAGGAATTTATGGTGCGCAACACGTTCATCTACCCGCCGGCGCCGTCAATGCGCATCATCAGCGACATCTTCGGGTACACGTCAGAGCACATGCCCAAGTATAACAGGTCTGTGGGTACAGGTCTGTGGGTACACCAGTACTTACATCGTTTTTCTTAGTGGGGTAATGTGGCATGTTTCTACTGCTGCTGCCTGTGGGTATACTTGGAAGCACACATACTGGTACAGCAATGCTATCTTGTTGCAGTAATATGGCGTATTTCCAGGGCGTTGCATGACACACGACACCGACCTTCGACGAGGCTTTCCCTCAGGAAATAAGAGGAAAATCTCCGGCTGGAAAGTCTGGCCGCGCCTTGCACGTGCAGAAAACCGAAGAGATCTTGAAATTGTGGGTGCGCCTTTGCTTTGTGGAGGCCGTGTTTTGCTCTGTGTGCGGCGCTTTTTGAGTCGGAAATCGCCTTTGTGTCATATTTCGAGCATTGGGTTCTCTCATGTGACGTGCTTGTGTCTCTCCGTGGTTGTGCAGCATCAGCGTCAGTGGTTACCACATGCAAGAAGCTGGAGCAGATGGAAAACTGGAGTTGGCGTTCACTATCGCCGACGGGCTCGAGTACCTTCAAATTGCGGTGGACGCAGGGCTAGACGTAGACAAGGTATGCCAGTATGATGGTAGTATGGTATGCACCGCCGTGGACAGTCCGGCATGGTGGTATTAATAGTGGGCAACGGGCTTGACTAACGTCTGTTTCTCGAACGAGCTTATGGATTGAGTCGATTTTATTTCATTTTATCGTATTGCGTGGTTGGTGCATGGGTCGCGCTCGCCTTCTGGCGTATTTGTTTCCCCCCCTCTCGTTGCAATGATTAGGTATGATACGCGCCGGATGCTGTGATATGGATAAGACGTTTTACTTTGAGCGAAGGCTGGTTTTTCATTGTGACCGCGCTTAAAACTAGGGACCCCTTCCGAGATGGCAGAAGCCATTTGTGACTTGATTAAACTGATGTTTTTTTTAACCCGCGGTGCAACTTCACGTTTCCCACATGACCTTCCCCGAAACGCAACCTCCGAAACAAAACAAAACGAGGCGTGCCAGCAACGCGCACAAGTTGGCGACACTTATAATTATCCTTCTGCAAGAAATCCTAGCGACATGTAATATGTATAATATATAATACTATGTCTTTTATTATTCGGAGCCGTGAATATCTCGCTCACATTTTTTGGGACAAATAACTTGGAATTTGGCTCCGATATTTCTTCCTATGATATAAGAGTGCAGTACTAAAAATCCGTTTTTTTATGTAGGTGGCTCCACGGCTATCGTTTTTTTTCTGCGTCGGGATGAGCTTTTACTTGGAGGTGGCCAAGCTGCGCGCCGCCCGAGTGCTCTGGGCGCGCCTGGTGAAAGAGCGATTCCAGCCCAAGAACCCTAAGTCCTTGCTGCTTCGAACCCACTGCCAGACCTCCGGCTACTCTCTGACAGGTGGGAAGCACAATTCTATCACAGGGTCCGTCGAGTTTATTGTGTGCTGCTTAATTCCCGCGTGTGGTGCGCGGCCTTGACCGGGGGAGACTTTACACCGTTCCCGGTAGGAAAGTGCGTACCCACTATTGATATGGAAGCATGTTTAGGGTAGGGGTGCACATAATTTTTCGGAGGCCCCTTCCTCAGTTGAGACTGGCTTTCCATGTATCGTTTCCCTCGAACATTAAAAGTAGTTATTGTCTTGAATTAGTGTGGATTAATTAAATCGTCTCCCTCGAACGCTACACTATGCGCTACGTAAAGATATTGTACTACCAGGGTATCTACCTCGCCCAAAAAAAGTGACTTATGAATATTATATTATACTGCTACTATTATAGGAGAACAATGGTTCGCTTTACCCGACGAACAATGCCATCGTCATGGCATACGTGAATCGAGTATTATTATTATTGTTGTTATTATTGTTCTTATTATTATTGTTATTATTATTACTATTATTATTATTATTATTATTATTATTATTATTATTATTATTATGATCATCATCATTGTTGTTGTTGTTGTTGTTGTTGTTATTGTTGTTGTTAATATAATTGTCATCATCATCATCATCATTGTTGTTGTTATTATGATTGTGCTTGGCCCTCCGACAATGTACGGCGTTAGTGTTAACAACAGAAAATGCAGGAAATGAACAATCAAACTTAAAATAAACGACCACTACAAAGGCGTAAAAGTACACCAGGTATACGACAACCCAAACCACCAAGAGCGTCCTAAAGTAAAACCAACAAAAGCGTCCCTGGGGTCCAAGCGATAGGGGAGAAGAGCTCCGTCAGCCATAGTTGGAAGTTCGAACTATTAATACATAAGCCAAAACGTTCTACTAGTCTGATCGTAAATATAAGGTACATTTAGATGGCCACAAAAGGTACAAAAGTACCTTATACTTATGATCAGACTGGTATGCAGCACTGGTTGTACCCCTAATGTAATTCTAGTGTACCACGCGTCAACGCCGTAGTGTGTCCGTGCCCGGATGGCTACCTTTGACCGCTGAACTTGCGTCTCGCATGAGGTTTGTCTCGGGCAGCAGCTCATGTTTAACCCCCCGTTAAACCTTCGTGCCCCCCGATACACCACCGTTTTGATCGATCGTCGCTCCGATTTGTGGGCTCCGCGCCGTCATGTTCGCACGTACCGGTATGCACTATGACCGCGTGTCCAGAGCAAGACCCGCACAACAACGTCATCCGCACAACTGTGGAGGCCATGGCCGCGGTTATGGGAGGCACGCAGTCGCTGCACACCAACTCTTTCGACGAGGCGTTGGGCCTGCCCACCGAGTTTAGCGCTCGCATCGCCCGTAATACACAGCTCGTGCTTCAGGTCAGCGAATACTTCAACAACGCCCGTGCGTGCCTATCGTGAGGCGTACCAAGGGCGTTGTGTGTGTGTGTGTGTTTTTTTTTCCAGGTTACTACAGGGGTAAAGCCCCGGAAACGGTAGCTTTGTGGTGTACCGCCAAGGGTAATAATATGGTTTCACCGTTTCCACCAAAGTCATTACCGGCAAAAAAAAAAAAAAAACGTTTGCCGCCGAAAAAATACTGCCTATTTTATGTTTTTACCGCTTCCCGCCAAAACGATTGCCGTCAAAAAAAATAGTACCATTTGCCGTGTGGAATACCAGAATGTTACCGCCTTGTTGCATTGCTGTAGTACCGTTTAACTATGTATCATACGTATACAAAGCCGTTCCCGAGGAGTGCGCTGCTTTTTTGCACGAAGACATGTAGGTATTGCCGTGCGTAGCCAAGTGCAGAACGCGCGCTAACGTGTGTTGCGAGATTGACTTAGAGGCGTCTCGACTTGAGCGCTTGTGCCGTGAGGGCCGTGGGGGTTGTGACAACGTCGACATTACTTCAAGCAATCCTCGGGCAAGCGGTTTCGCTGTGGTGACTGCACCATCCAGGCCCCCTTGATTAATCCCGAAGCGAGCTCTTGAGATATCCCCTTTTCTTTCACAGCCACCATACCATATTGTATTGTGAAGCTCAGGTTGCCGTATTGTGAAGCTCAGGTTACCGTATTGTGAACCTCAGGTTACAGTATTGTGAACCTAAGGTCTGCCATGGCGCCGTCAGCATTAGTGAGACACGCCTCCTCGGTACCGCATCGTGCTGACGCTGACCGCTGTGTTGATCTTGTTTTTGCTGACCCCCCCGCTGTCGGAATTCAGGAGGAAACCCGCATCACTCAGGTGGCGGATCCGTGGGGAGGGTCCTACATGATGGAGAGTCTGACTGAAGACATGGTGCAAGCCGCGGGGGCGATTATCGACGAGGTCAGCCCCTGCCCGCTCGACGCGCAGCTCTCAGCCTTTTCTGCTGACTTGAGATTGCTTTGCTAACCTGGCTCACACTTTATACAGATGCGAAATGCATGCACGTTGTCTTAAGTTGGGAATATATATGTTTCGCGTTGAGCGCAATAGGAGAATAATGTACAAGGACGGCCGACAAGTTGAGTAGCCCAGGCATGCTCTCCTCTCTCGTCATGTTCTGTGCGTGGTACTTCGTATGTCCCTAACACGCTTCAACTATACAACTACTATTAATACTACTAATAGTAATTATAATAATACTATTAATAATACTTGTATTCGCTCAATCCCCGCCCCTATTGATCTAGCGGATTCACCATCCATGATGTAATCGATTCAAGGTGCCCTCACGCTGATCTACGTTCACAGCCACGTCTGAAAGTCCTCTTCTCCCTTACAGAGAAAGGCTCGCAAAGCTTCACCTACAGAAGACCAAGTTCACCTACAGAAGACCAAGTTCAGTCAACAGTAATAACATATTAATTTCGGGACCCGTCTTTACAAGTAGAGAAGTAAACGAGGTAAGTCTGCCTTGTACTCGCAGTAGGCTGTGTGCATTGGAAGGAGAAAAACAACATTCCGCCGCTTGGAAGAAACATGAGCAGCACCGCCATCAAAACCACGCCGCAACACGGTGACCGCGGGCAACTCGTGACGGCTTGCGATGAAACAAGTCCCACGCGCTATAGCCCCAGCCCGCCCGCTCCTGCAGATGCTGGGTTTGTGGAAATGGTTTAACCCCTTTAGAGCCGGAAACGGTTTTTGGGGGCAAAACTACTTGGAAATAGTGTGGGATACTTTTTTGGGGTAATAAAAGGGTTACATCTCTCGCAATCAGAAATAACGCAAAATCACGATTGTTTTATACGAACAGGCAGTACACAACAGACAG
The DNA here is from genome assembly GCA_036873775.1 of Costaria costata. Taxonomy (NCBI): domain Eukaryota; class Phaeophyceae; order Laminariales; family Agaraceae; genus Costaria; species Costaria costata. Next base: position 11,007 of record JAYJME010000766.1, on the reverse strand, counting down.
ACAGAATAATTAAAGAATTGAATCCTGTACGCTCCCCGCAATGAAGAGGCTTTTTTGCCATGTGGAAAAAAAACGGCCTCGGTTTGCCTCATCATGAAAGACATTTTGTTTCTGGTACATACAAATGGTTAGATGAGCAGCCACGAGTAGACGCCCTGCACTTCCAGCAGGGTGGGTGCTTGCTTAATGCCGCAAGTTCGACCAAGCCAGCAGCGTGTTCGTTGAAACCCCGTCCAACGCTGTCGCCAATACAAAACCCCTCCCAAGGTTGTCGTCAATACACTATTGATAGCGTTTAACCCTGTTCCTATGTTACTGCCTATACCATATGCACTGCGAAAATGGTCCCACTCTAATTCCAAGTAGTCTGTTGCCAACACGTAGTTGTTGATAGGTGTTAGCAACTGCTGTAAAGTTGTTACCCTCTTAGGACGGCACTCCCGCTAAGCGGACAAATAACTCCAAAAATTGGCTTAACCCCTTTAGAGCCGGAAACGGTTTTTGGGGACAAAACCACTTGAAAATAGTGTGGGATACTTTTTGGGGTGGTAAAAGGGTTCAGACGTGTTTCTGCACACCGCAGTGGTAAAAAAAAAAGGTTTAATTAAGTTTTTAAGGACTGCACCCAATTAACCCCTTTACTACCCCAAAAAAGTATCCCACACTATTTCCAAGTATTTTTGTCCCCAAAAACCGTTTCCGGCTTTGAAGGGGTTAAGAGGACAAACTACTTGGAACTAGAGTTAGATACCGAATGCCGGTATGTGTATGTGCCAAGCAGTAGTGCAGTGGTAAAGGGGTGAGACTGAGCGCCTTCGCTCTTCGTGCTGTCACCGTTACCGTTGGTTCAGGTGACCGAAGCAGGCGGCATGACCAAGTTTATCGACAGCGGTGCCGCGAAGCTAAGGATAGAAGAGGCGGCCACCAAGAAGCAGGTGCGTGAATTTTTTTCCATGGTTGTCCACTCTAGGACAGATGACGATCTCTAGATAATGCATGGATCCTAACCTTCCGTTATGATATGTTGTGCAGGATCTGTACTGCACAGATCCAACCCAGGAAACATGGACTAGTAGATCATGCAGATTACGCGGCTCCCACCCTGCAGCATGATCTAGATCCTACATATCAGGAATGTGTCTGCCCGGAAAGATCTAGACCATCAAGTGCAAATCGATCGGTGATCTGTGATCTGTCTTGTTGTGTGCATGTGCCAGAAGCTGCAGAATCCTCTGGGCTCGTTCTCACGGCGTTTCAAATTTCGATTATGTGCACCGTCGGAGAGTAGAGGGCGTGCTGGTTGTACATATGTGCAGTCGGAGCTCGCGATGACATCTTCCTGACTGATGTTCCCATTTGTCCTATTTGATTATTTGGCAGGCGTGCATCGATTCCGGACGAGACCGGATAGTGGGGGTCAATTGCCACCGACTGGGGGAAGAGAGTGAGTGCAAACAGCGGTGCAAACCTTGTTGTCTTGTCTCGTTACTCCAGAACTTTTTTGGTTAGGTTGTATGCTGCGCTGTATGGTTGTGTAGTGACGCGCGTTGACGGGTATGTTTGGTTACCTTGGTGTTTGTTCGACATATAACAGCAGCAGTGGTCAACAAGGCTCCCCCCGTTTTGTTGTTGTTGTCGTTATTGTTGGTGTTGGTGTTGGTGTTGGTGTTGGTGTTGTTGTTGTTTTTGTTTTTGTTATTGGTGTCGGTGTTGGTGTTGTTTGTTGTCGTTGTTATTGTTGGTGTTGGTGTTGGTGTTGGTGTTGTTATTGGTGTTGTTATTGGTGTTGTTATTGGTGTTGTTATTGGTGTTGTTATTGGTGTTGTTTGTTGTCGTTGTTGTTGTTGTTGTTGTTGTTGTTATTGGTGGTGTTGGTGTTGGTGTTGGTGTTGGTGTTGGTGTTGGTGTTGTTGGTGTTGGTGTTGATGATGATGATGATGATGATGATGCGATCCTATACTGTACCGCCCTTTGCGTCGCGCCCTCGATACACCGACACCCCGACCTCTACGGTAGAACTGCACCCTATCCTTCGTCCTGCGCACTACGTATGATAAATAACTCATGTGGTACCCCTCCTACTGACGTTGTCACTTCTGTTCCCTTTTCTCGCAGCCGGAGTCGATGTGCGGTCGGTGGACAACACTGTCGTGAGGGAGAAGCAGATCAACAGCTTGCAAAAGGTATGGTGTTCATGTCAGTCTAGTAAGAATAGGCTCTGAAGCTGTCACGGCGATAGGCTCTGGAGCTGTCACGATGATAGGCCCTGCAGCTGTCACGACGGTAGACTCTGCAGCTATCACGACGATAGACTCTGCAGCTTTCACGACGATTTTCTGTGGAGCTACTTCGACGATATGCTCTGAAGCTATCGCCACGATTGCGGTGCGTTTGCCCTCTTCCCTTTGTGGTGTGAGGCAAGCCGTGCCTATGTTACATAACAGGTACAGCCAGTTTATGTGATGCAGCACTCCCCCTTCCGCCCCTGGTCTGATGGCTGACGTCTCCTTTGACAGCTGAAGTCAGAGCGAGACTCTGATCAAGCACAGGCAGCCCTGGAGTTGCTTCGGGCTTCTGCGGCCACCACGGAGGTGACGAGTAATGGCAGACATCCCATGAACCTGGTCAAGCTTAGCATCGAAGCAGCGAGGTCGAGGTGCGAACGGGGCGAACATGCCCAACTTCACTGTCCGGATTATGCTCGTTGCAGACATACATTATGGTGGTGGTGATGATGATGATGATCATCATCATCATCATCATCATCATCATCATCATGTTGATGGTGATGGTGATGGTGATGGTGATGATGGTGATGATGATAACGACGATGGCAATAATGATGACGGTGTTTTCACATCAGCTCATTTTCTTAAAAATCTAGTGCGTGGCCGTAATTGATCCCGCGAGTGCCACAGAGTGAAACGCACACGCACACACATTTTTTCGTATAATACTACAACACACATACGTCAGCTGGGGGTTCGACCGAGTTGGTTGGTAGATGCTTAGCGTTGCAAGCTGCATCATACGGGTACGCCGGTGGCGCGTGTTGTTCATTGCTATGCTCCGTACACGATGGCGGTGCTGTTGACAGTGAAGGCAGATACATCGGTGAGGTGTACCTTTGAATTTTGAGCGAGTCGCGGTACGTACGCCCCAACCACGGCAGGTGCACGCTCGGGGAAATTTCCTCGGCGCTGGAGGAATCATGGGGCCGCCACCGGCCATCGACGGCCGTGGTGCGCGGCGCCTACAGCGCCAGTTACAATGAGCCTGCCGAGGTGAGCCGTTTAGGCCTGTCAGCCTAGAACCGTTGCCTTTTCGAATGATATGCCGCAATAGTGTCAAAACGTTAGTGCAGGCTTGGCGTGGGCTTACCGTACACTGTAGGAGTAGGGTGACACACACTCTCGGACGAGTACAGAGTAGTATTAATAGTGTCCAAGGGGAGTTTCTCAACGCAACCGGGAGGGTGCAAATTGAGAGCGATGCTTCTGTCTCTGGAACGGTCTCGGCGAGGTCGTTCCGAAGCCACCATCTTAGTTGTGTGCGTGCGCCTGTACTGTGCCATTAACTTGTTGGGGATAAAATCGGGTGGGAAAATCGTTTGAGGGGGTGCGTTGTCGTGCGTGCTGTACGGCATACTGTTATATTGGGCAGTAGCCTTTAGTTACCGCATGTCTGAATTATTATCTAGGATACAGTAAATAAATCGGGGAGTATTTTATAATTTAACTTTTAGTATGGTCGCCCAAGTTTTCAAAAAAAAAAAAACACTTCCTGAATGGGTCGGGGTTGGGGTTGGGGGTTAGGGTTAGGGTCTAAAGTAGTGTTTTTGGCGTTTTTCGAGATATCCCCTCTCAAAACACTGGAACCACACGCGGGCCAAGACCATTTCCCCGATTTCTATAATTTATCCTATAATAGATAATAATAATTCAGATATGTGGTAAAGGCGGTTCATCGTATTGGGATTGTTTTTTGGTCTTACCAAACTGTTTCAGTGAACGAATGTTTGACCGGTCGGTTGATTGGCGGGCAGTGTCTGTCGACAGATGGCAACAACACGTGTTGCAGGAGGGAAAAATGCTGCAACTAGTTGGAATTTGGAGCCGCGGTGCTGGTTGTACTCGCTCGGTGCACGACAAGCTTATGTAACGGGGCGGAGATACTCATAGAGAGACGACAGGCATGTTTCTAGGTGTGGCGTGGGAGGTGCCAGTCTGTAGGTGGTGTGGTTTGCATCGTCCGCACTGGAAAGTTGTACTGTTCTGACCGGAAATGTAAGGACCGTTTGATATTCATATTAATAACCAAACGACCACTACTTTCTGGACAGAGTGTTCAGTCGTTTCTCAGGCAGTATCTTTGGCGGTCGGACGGAAATATTTGGGATCGCCGTGAGAGCGGCACTCTACCCTCGATGTCGTTAGCGCCCAGCATATTCTGGTGCTGGGCCTCGCCAAGCATCTTGTCACGGTAGGAGTGGTTTTATTCGACCCGTATTGACGACTTGGCCCAGCTTCGACACAATGGTTGAAATGCTTCGACACAATGGTTGAAAGGCACTTAACTCTAAACCCTAAAACCCCAAAGTATAGCCCCTACCGCCTGGAAAAGTTCACGGATTGAAGCTGGATTGAGAACTGGTGTCCACGGTCAACCATTCTCTCGGCTTGACCGAGTTGTAACTAGAGATGGGCACCGGATGGCATTTTCGAAAAAACGAAAACCGTTTAGGGAGGCGTTATACTCAAAAACGAAAAACCCGTTTTTTTTCAGCCCCGTTTTAACCGGTTGACCCAAAACCAGTTTGATCGGTTTAGAAGGGATAACGCATCCAAAATATTGAAAACCCAGAGTGTTTTTTCTTCTGTATTTGCACCTTGTTGTGTACTCCCAGTCGTGCGTTTTGTTAAGCTCGCAAATTAATGCTCTGGTGGTGGGTGGTGAAAAAGCGCCACCCCACTTTCACTTTGTCCTGTCTTGAGATGCGTGCTACCATAGAGGTTGCACATTTTTGATTTTTTGTTTCTGAATAACGGGGCTTCTTAACCCAAAATCGCCCGAATGTCGTTCTTGTTTAACGATGTGACTATTTTTAATGCCTAGTCCATGGGTTTGCTCATCGGGCTGCCCTTCCAGTTTACTCAAAAACAGGTTTCGGGTGTGATACGGAGCTCCTAAAGTAAAGAGCCTCAGACAAAACATCATGGAACAACACCTCAACCATCGTAGCATGGGTCTTGACATACACCGGGTCGTATGTATGTACTACGAGGTATCACGTTATCCACTGCTGCAGGCAAGGTTTGGCGTAGGCACCAGGTCCTGACGGCAATCAATAAAATGATCAATAATTGAATAGCCATTATACTGTAACAACAACGCACACACTGAAGAACCCGAACAGCCGAAACCCCCACTCCCCGCCGACTGTTCGGGGCGAGGGCGTTTTTGCGCGACATTTGCGCGACATGGCTTCACCAGAGCTAAGAGCTAAACAACGCACTGATTGTGGTCCATGTTTCAAAGGCATTTAGGTGGTAGACTGACGAAAGGAAAATGAAAAACGGCGGCCACGGTGGTATGATGGTTTCTTTTTCTTTTTTCTTTTTGAATTATCTGGCGTAGGAATTGATGTTGTGCCTGTCGTACCCAGTACGCTGGCATGACAGCGCGTGGTACGATGCATTTTTTGTATTGCATTACCTCTGTGTCGTAGCTTGTGACCACAGAGCGTGTTTCTCCTATTTAGGGTGAAGAATCAGCAAGGACAATGGGTGTGCTGGATGTCGACGAGTAGAAGAACGGTTTTTTACTGTGAAGAACACACACACACAGAACTCGCTTTTTTTAATTTTTTACACCGTTTCTGGTCGGAAGTGAGTAAAACATGTTTAAAAGTTTGAATTTTGAAACTAAAAAATAGCATTTTGTCGCAATTTTGTAAAAATTGCGAAATTTTGTCACCTTGCACGAGCGACCTATAGTGTATCTAAGATACTTTAACTTTTTTACACAGCAGTACCGCTGGTACCATTTGTGAAGAAAATATGATAACGAAATCTCAGAATATCCACGTAGACGTGACAGGAATACGTACCCCTGTCTCACGTCTCACGTCGTCAGTGATCGCAGTGTATACGACATTCATTCCAGCGAAGCCTCGAACGTAAAGCAGCAGCAGCAGGGTCCGCCCCAAAATCGAACAGCACGGACCTTCAAGGTGGTGTCCCCCTCGCCTTGCCGTAGACGTAGCATCAGCAGCAGCATCATCAGCAGCAGTGCAGCAGCAGGAAGGAGTATTAGCAGCAGCAGCTACTCGTGCAGCAAGCGAACTCCTAGAAAAGGACTTGAATTCAGCACACAGAGTAGTAGCAGTGGCTTTCGGGATAATCGGTGGGTGTACAGCACGGTAGAAGAAAGCGAAGTGCGGGTAGGGGCTGGGATTGAGGCATCAACACGTGCACCTCGACAGGGTAACAGGTACCTGTTATCATACATCAGACATAGCAGCCGAAGAAGAACCAACGCACAGCTCTGGCGGGAACCTGGGTGACGTCAAAAAGGAGCAGCAGAGTCGTCGCCAGATCATCTATACGTAGCGATCTCCAGGAGGAAACTCGTGTTTACGCGCTTGGTAGACAGCAAATATTATGAGGCTGTCCCATGAGGACATGGACCCCTTGGCGCACAGCAGCAGCGGCAGCAGCAACAACAGCAACAGCAGCAACAACACTGTCAGCAGAAGCAGCAGCAGCGGAGGCAACGCCCTCGGCGACAAGAGCACGCCCCTGAACATGGCCGCGTACGAGTACCTCGCCCAGGCCGGGGTGGACGTGTTGGAGCTGTCAGACTCCGACTCTTCGGCAAGAAGCACCGCCCAGTTGAACAAAGCAGGAGCAGCGCAGCAACCCCAACAACACCTACAACAGGAAGAACAACAACGACACATCCAAGCTGGTGGCGCTGATGCTGCCAAGCCCGAACCAGGGCTGGCACGGGGTGACGCTAACGTCCCCATACAGCCGGCGCAGGCACGATCGGAGGGCGGCGCGAGGGAGGGAGAGAGCGCCTACCCTGGGGCTCCTCCGCGGAGGCAGCCCCCACCGCCTGTGAAGAGGCAGGGCGCGATGTCGGACCTCTGGCAGCATCAGGGCGCCTTCCGGTCGAATGGGAAGAGCATGAAGAGCATTTTCCAGGAGGTGAGCCCTGGCATGACGACGTGACAGCCCTACAGAGTAGTCAGTAGTTGCACCTGCAGCCTGCGTGAGCGGTGCTCTCGCTTCTCGTACTCATGGTACACACGACGTATTTTTTAGGGCTTATTTTTTACTATTACCACTTGTAGAGGGCAATAACTCTTTTCGCCCCTCATGATTCCGCATGTGTATGTACGATACGTTTGATAGATATATGTATGATGCGAGGCATCCTAAAATACGCTGAACTACTACCGTACTATGCGTAATGATACGAGCTCGTATACATTACGAGCGGATTGCTGCTTGCTGCGTACGGTAGGTCTACTGCTGCTACTGCTGTGCTGTACCAGAGGACCAGAAGTGACTCTTTGTTTGCTTTGTTTGCTGGTGAAGGAAGCTGCTGCTGTATGTATGCAGCAGTTTTTTGTTTTTGTTTCAGGTATGCAGCAGTTTTTTGCAAGGGTGTGTTCGGTACGGTACCGGTATTCTCGGTACCGGTATGGATGTCCTACCGAAGTTACCGAAGTGTCCGGTACCGGTATTGATGTCGTACCGAAGTTACCGAAGTGTCCGGTACCGGTATTGATGCTGTACCGAAGTTACCGAAGTGTCCGGTACCGGTATAAAAGTCTGTACCGGTACCGGCGGTACCGGTATGGGTATCGTACCGAAGTTACCGAAGTGTCCGGTACCGGTATGGATGTCGTACCGAACCTACCGAAGTGTCCGGTACCGGTATTGATGTCGTACCAAACTTACCGAAGTGTCCGGTACCGGTATTGATGTCGTACCGAACTTACCAAAGTGTTCAGTACCGGTATTGATGTCGTACCGAACGTATCGAAGTGTCCGGTACCGGTATTGATGCTGTACCGAAGTTATCGAAGTGTCCGGTACTGGTATCGATGTCGTACCTGTACCGGTACCGGCACCGGTACAGACTTGGGTATATATACCTGCGGTATATGTACAGAGCATGTTATATCCGGCATTTCATGGCGGTACTTGCTCAGTTAGATAGTTTTTTGTATTATGCTGTACCCTTTGGATCATCAACTGAAAAAAAAGTCAAAAACAAGAACGGAGAGTGTCCTTGAAGTTGAAAAAATACACATAATTTGCATTTAATTAGCCTGATTCTTATGTGAATTCGATTCCGAGCTCCAGGTTTTGGTCAGGTCGCAACACAAATCTAGTTTGTTTGTGCGAATCGAAACACAGGCTTCTGGTGCAAAATCGGATGCGGAGATTGTACTGGAGTCATGTGTTCGTTTGTTCGTGTGATTTGGCAGTCAGGTTTTTGGACATAATACGTAAAAAGTTAAAGCCAATGTCGACTACTATTAATACTGCTCTATGTCTGGCGCGCGCTGGGTGCACTTCGCTCGGCCCTGGACTCAAGAATCCAAGCTAGCGATAATTGACTCTAGTCTGCCCGCGGGAAGAGACGTGCCGAGGCGCTTCACGTGGTATTTTTTCGACCAAGCATCCGACCCCAACACGACGACCTGCTGCTGCTGTGTGTGTACTGTCGTATGATACGTATTCACGAAAGACGCGCGCTGGTTGCGCTGCTCTTTTTGGTCTCTAGGTCCGAGCCCGCTTCCACCGACAGTTAGTTACTGTTAGCTGCCTGGCTGCGAAGAGGCGCGGCGACTGCAATTACGCATCGCGGTTGTATTCGCTCTCCAACGCATCGATCGCTACTCGTACATCTGTGTACCCCGTACAGCTGCTGTTGCTGTAGCAACAGGCTCTGCTCAGTTATAGTTTCACTTACTGTGGTTGAAGACCGATGCTATTTTTCGATATTATAATCCGATGGGCCGAGTCGTCAGATTTTGGCTCAAATTCTGACGACTTGGGCCATCGGATTCTTAGATCAGATATTATCCCGTCGCATTTCGCGAATTCATAAGAAAACCGATCCAATTTTCAATTTTCAGATCGACAAGTAAAATCTGAAGCTCGCAATCGGATTGCGTAGTAATCAGCCTTATTTTGAGGTCACAATGTGGCAGTACCGGGCTGATGTCGTACCAACTTTAGCGAAGCGTCCGGGAAGCGTCCGGTGCGGGAGTCGATGCTGTACAGATACCGGTACCAACTTCGGTACAAACGTCCATACCGGTACCGGAGGTGCCAATATTGATGTCGTACCGAAGTTACGGAAGTGTCTGGTACCGGTACTGATATCGTACCGGACTTGCCGAAGTGTCCGGCACCGGTATTGATGTCGTACCGAACTTACCAAAGTATCCGGTACCGGTAATGATGCTGTACCGAAGTTACCGTAGTGTCCGGTACCGGTATACAAGTCTGTACCGGTACCGCCGGCGGTACCGGTATCCATATCGTACCGAAGTTACCGAAGTGTCCGGTACCGGTATTTGTGTCGTACCGAACTTACCGGAGTGTCCGCTACCGGTAATACCGGAGGCATATACCGGCGGTACGCCTCGGTACGTACCGTACCGAACACACCCTTAGAAATTAGGCTGTTTTTCGCTATCTTCGAGACTACTCTTTTCTTCACTTTTTTTTTTTTTTTTCCATCCCATTTATTTTCTTCGCCTTTCTTTTGTCGCTCCCACCTAGTCGTAACTCAGATCCGGGTCACGTAGCAAGCTCTTTTCCCCCCTTCCCACTACGGTACGCGCCTTGAATTTTCCACCACGAAAAGGGGTCTGCACCTTCTTCCCTCGTCGACTCGCGTCGAATTGTGGTTACGACCCGTTCTGCGTTTATTTTTCTGCTGATTTATGACTGGTTTTTAGCTGCTTAGTTAAAACGATCCGGCAAAGGGCATATTTTAAGTTTTTTCTGGCGTATTCTACCTTATACAAGGGGTTTTGCCTCGGCGGGCTAACGTTCGCCAACGGCTCCGCGCATGCCCGTAATGGTTGAGGATGTCATAGACAAACAGAGGCCGTCAATGCGATGTTACGTACTGCCAAGGGGGATGCAGACATTAATCATGGTGCAACGTCGAACAATATCGTCCTTACATGTATTATTTTGTTTTCCCATCCGACAACGTGGTTATCGTGTAGAGAACCCCCATCACGTAGAAAATCCAGCAGATTTGTTATTATTGTCTGACGCATGTGGCCACGATACCACCGTCGAACATCCCACGCCCGACGGCCGAGGAGCCAAAGGGCGTGCGACAACACACAGGTACTACTCCCGCTACTACCGCCACGACAGCATTCGGTGGATTTACCGAAGGAACTATTGCGCCAGATGAACAGTCGGGATTAGGGGAAGTCGATGATCATGGCGTATCGAACCTCCAAACTGGCAGAATGCATAATAAAATAGGCAGGAAATCAAGCAGAAATTAGTACCCCTTGCCCCATGGCGGCGGGGCGACAGGAGTGCGTCAACGCAGTACTACTACTCAAACTACTACTGCCACCACTATAGTTGTTGCTACTTCAGTGCGAGTGTATCAAAACAAAACTACAACTGTGCCAAATTATCACTTGGCCAAAAAGATAGGTATCGTCACGTATCGCACCCCCAAACTGCTACACTTACGTGCTAGTGTATCCCAACTAAACACCTGTAAAACACGCCAGTAGCTGCGTGAGCTGGACAAACAGGGTACCGTTTTTTTTTTTGGGGGCAGTCACCAGGATGGTTATTGTGTTAGATCGTGTTGTGCGGGGTGGAGAACCCTAACTCCTCACAAGGGGAATGATCGTATCACGTAGTGTGAAAATATGGTAAGGCACCCACGAGGCATTTACATAGTGATACCCATTGCTGTCTCTGGAGTGGCCACACCAGA
>JAYJME010000765.1:0-19866 GCA_036873775.1 Costaria costata | reverse complement strand
TGGGTGGGCGGGTGGGTGGGTGGGTGGGAGAGAAAGGGGGGGGGTATTGGCCTAGACTTCTGAGACGGTAGATGGATGGTGGATGGAACTGCGCGAGAAGTTGTTGGTCCCGGTACGTAGATATGCGCTAGGCGACGGGACAAGCTTGCCGTACTCGTAGTGACATTGGCCGCGACCGCGCACTTCCACACTCCTTGTGGTCGCTGCCTCTCTACCAGCACATCGAACCTATTGTAAGGACAGGTGTTGAATTCGTGAGTTCAATATTCCGACCTAGGCTAGGCTTCTGAGACGGTAGATAGATGGTTGATGGAACTGCGCGAGAAAGTACTGCCCCTCGTAGACATGCTCTAGGAGACGGGACAAGTTTGTCGTACTCGTAGTGATTGACCGCGACCGCGCAATTCCACACCCCTTGTGGTCGATGCTTATTTACTAGCACATCAAACAGGCGTAACCTCTTCCTTCACCCCATGCATTTCGTAATTTTGAGCAGGAGCTACTACAGCGCTTACAGGCGAAAGGAAATAGAAAAAATCGCCAAGATGTCTCGGCCGACGATGTGCGCAGAGCAACCGACAAGCTGCAGGTTCTCGGGAGCGGGTTTACGGTAAGACTGATCATGACCACCCCCCGCGTCCGGGGGGGCGATGTTGAAATGTGGCCGATGTTGTCTTCGTTCACATGGTTCGGGGTATTCGTAAAACTTAGAAATACACGTCAGCTGAGCGATCGACAAATTCGTCGTAACTCATGTTAGCAAGCTGCGCATAATTCTTCGATCGGCGTGCCACGGGGTGTGTGACCTCGTGAGGGTTTACAGATCGGTGACTCCCCTAGAATTGATGATAGTGCCAGAATCAACGGTGTCTACCGGCCGCGAGGTATTTGCGCGCGTCCATGGGAAAGTGGCGTGCTGGTCTCCGGCACTATTTTGTTTTTACGATAAGTCAGTTGCCGTGACTGCCGTTTTTAACGCCGAAAGGATATATGCCAATTCCGGCCACGCGTCACACCCGCCTTCCACCCAACTAAGGTTTTAAGAATTGGCAAGACCACAATGGTGGTGTCTGTGCCGCAGGAACTAAGCTCCGACCACTCTTCGGTCCTTCACTTGGCGGAAGCCTCCGGTCGCGTAACGGAAGCCGAAATACTGGAGAAGCTGAGATGGGACAGTGCCCGGCCGCTGAGGGTCCTGAATGAACTTATGCAGGTGCGTCGATCAGCTCTTACGCGGCATGGGTCTCTTGTCGTTTACGCTGACAATCCTGGGTTGGTGTTCTACTGTGTCGGTCCGTGGGTGGGTCCGTTAACCCCTTTGGGACTTCAGCGGGAAAAAAATTGTCGAAAAAAAGGTGACGAGTACGTACGTACGGCTTCGGTCCTACGAAGCAGCCCAACAATACTGCTGAGGCAGGGGGTGTACCCAAGCTATGAGTACAGTGCAAATACTTCCCCGACACGCGCGCCGCATGATGCTGTTAAAAGTCGTACTGGTGCTTGCCCTCAGTTGACGGTTCATAAGAGCGCACCTTGCATAAGTTTTGGTCTCTAGAGTACTCTACACTTGGCCCAAAGGGTTTATGTAGGAAGAGAGAGAGTCCTCCACGATGGTCAGTCTTCGTGGTATTGCTTCATCTATCGTCGAAGCTAAACTGCTGCTCGTGCCTTCTTGATAACACACGAGACCTGTCGACATCCATCACACCCAGCGTCCGTGCTGATTCTTGTTCCTAGAGGGGTGCAAGCTCTGTGGTCGCAAACTACGAGACAGAGATGTTGAGATTCCTGGACCTGTCATCGACAATAGTATACTGCACCGCATGTCCCAGTGATAACCCGCGATCTTCCGCGCCCGCCAACAGGAAGGAATGGCGTGGGTGGACAGCGATGGCGGAGGTGACCAAACCGCGTACTTCTTCCCGAGTCTCTGGGTAGGCGATAGGTTGCTAGACGAGGGTGGAGTGAAGTGAGCTCGATGGAGATTACTGGATGAAGAAAGGAGGTTGCTGGGTGAATGTAGCGCAGAGAAATATTCTCGACACAAGGGGACAGACAGCATGACAACGGCGGTTTGACTTGCAGCAAGCTCATATAAGTATACGCCGGCTGCAAGCTATCCTGGCCGCTGAATCGCCGCTGTGTAGCTCTCGTTCGCTGCCTGATCAGGACGTACGTAGATTAGCGAGAGTGAAGTGCACTGCAGCAAGTTGCTGCCGTGAGCGCGTTGCAATGCGCAGGGCCCTCATACGATACGTCCGCTTATCTACGTACAGCAAGTGCGTTGCATTCCCGAATTCGGGCACACCACGGAAGTTGCAGTCGTTCGTTCTCATCGTCCGGGACGACCTGATTTTTGTTCAGATGGGGAGATGAGTTGTGCTGGCGGCCGTCGGGCTTTCGGATTTGGCCTTGGGGAAAAGGGTTGCTTCCGTTCGACTCCAGCCGATAAATTATTTTGTACATCAACGTTTGGAAACGTGATCAAATCGAGGGACTTGACTGCATCTTGCAACTTCTGGAGCGTGATAACGTGACGCCCGGAACCGGAAGTTCAATGTATGGCGAGATAATCCGCGCTAGCGATTAACCCCCATCGGAAGCCCACACCGACCGCTCGACAACTTACTGATGGCGCCAAAGACGCCCACGCTGTCATATTCCTTGCGGGACTCCTTGGCTCCTTTGTTGCCTGTTTTTCTAACTATGTAAGCCGTCCACAATCGACCCGAACTCCAACTCGACAGCATTTATTCGTAGGAGGTCTCACGATAATATTTTGTGTAGCGGCTGTTCCCGTTGGGTCCGCCACCGTGTGGTATTGACACCTACAGATGTATAGGACATGTGGTCATCGGGGGACATCCTGTGCACGATGGTCCCAGGAACATCTGTTATTGACAGCAGCTTCCGTCTACAACGAACGTCGGCTCCTTCACTCGAGTTAACCCTGGAAGTTGTATCAATAATTCAGCCGACCCAAATGTGGTTCTCATACGCAATATGGACAAAGTGTCCGTGAAACACTTCCCTCGCGTCAGGGTCACCCCTTTCGCGGCCGCCTCCTGGTCGGCGGCGGTGCCCCCGATGCAGAGTTTGTCTCCTCCTCTAAATGTGCCACATGTGCTTGATTTCGTAAATAACCCGCCGTTCTTTCCAAGTCCATGAATTGTGGCGCAGAGGCACGGAAGGTCCAAAAGCCCGAACACGAGTCGACACACAATGTGTTTAATAGGTTGTGAGCCTCGGAAAAACATCATACCAACACCTTCCTTCGTCCGACTACGGGTCAACAAGTCTTTGAGCGTACTCTTAAATTACTAACGTTAAGGCTCAGAGCTGCAGCCAGCCCTTGGTGCTCAGATTGCGAGCGCTACCCAAGCTTTACCACAACAAACAGCACGTGCTGCTCAGCTAGCCTTGGTACACTCGGCACATGTGGCGAGGATATCTAAAACGTACACGCGATTGTCTCGGCAGCCGATGGCCAAGCTTTGCTCGGTGACCACAGCGGACGAAAACACTTCCCCGGGCAGCTGTTTCTCTCCGACAACCACCCCACTAGATAATTCCAACACGCTCATCAGGCCCGGCACGGAACACGCAAAGACAAGGGGGCACAAGAGAGTGCACCGTTCGCAGGGCACTGCTGCAAAACACGGGGAAGAAAAAACGGGTCGACCCTTGTCAATGTTTGTCTCCCACGCCAGATCCAGGTCCCAGCCACACCTTACGTTCCTGCCAGCAGCAAATTTTTCGAACAGATAGCAGGTATGCGAAAAAGGGTTAACGAGCGTAGAGGATGAAGTTGGTAGCAGTAATTCAAGCGGTGGTGCAGCATTCTGTCAAAGGTAACTACCCTTGGCCTAGGATGACCGCCAGCAAAAAACGCGGGTTTCAGGTATCAAGGCCAGCAAATTCTGGCGTGTATCGATAGCCCATTGTCATGAAACCCAACAAATGCTGCATAACCAAGTATAGGGGTTGAAAAACAAAGCATAAACATGCGCATGACAAAGCGCGCCAGTCGTCAACACAGAATGCCTCAATCATAGCCCTGCCAAGATTACTCGATTCCGTCCCAGCCTATTTCTGTTATGTATCGCAAAAACAATTACGCATTCAAGCTCGGAAGCATGCCGCAAGAGAGGCAGATGCCGTCAACAAAACATCGCTGCAAGTCATCTGCTACGACCACGTCGGTTCTACTCCATTGACGCGACGCCACAAACGGCGGTCTCACCCGTCGTGGCTTCCCCAGATGACATGCCGCCCGGCTTCTTTATCCTCGCTCCCGTCGCCCCTGTCCCACGGCCACGGCAGAATGCACAGCGAAGAAAACACAGGCTTCTCCCCTCGCCGACACACCCACAGCTGCTCGCCGATCGACGACAAGCAGTAAAGCCCGCCGTCAACACACCCGAGCACCAAATTCCCGGTCGCACTGCACACGGCTGGAGTAGAGAAGCACGGCGCTGGCAGCTGCCGTTTCCATACAACCACCGGTTCTCCTGCTACCTCGACGCCAGCCCCCTGCTTGACACCGGCTCCGGCCGTAGAAGGCCCAGCTCCGACGCCCACAGATGCCCAAGCAGCACCTGCTTCAACGGCAAACACATGCCCTTTCGTAGTCGCCGCGTAAACAACACAAGCGTCAGCGTCGTACGCGGGCGAGGCGAAAAGCGCCCCGCCACAATCAAGGCTCCACAAGAGGCCCCCTAAAGCCTGGGAGAGGTTGCGCAAGAAACCATCGTGCGACCCTACCAAAACGGTGCGCTGGGTCGAAGGCAACCCCTTATCGTCGGCCGCTTTTTCGTCGCCAGTAGAAGACGCCACCAAGTTAACACAAAGCGGGGTACACTTGATGGCATCCCCTGCCTCGAACGACCAAGAGAGAGCGCCCGTGCGGCGGTCTAGTGCGTACAGGTGCCGGTCGTGGCAACCCACAAACACCGTGGAACCGTCGAATGAACAGGCCGCTCCTGACTCAATTCGGCCGCCGACAGTGAAGGACCATTCCCGCTCCCCGGTAGCAAGGTTCAATGCTTGGAACTCGCCAGAGTGTGAGCCGATGTAAACAGTCCCCTGTCCGCCGTGAGAGCTGTTAATAGCTTCTCGCGGTACGCAGTCCGACGTTGTCTTCCCCACCACTTCTTCTTCCCTAGCGATCGTATCCTGGAGAAGCTTTGAAGGCGCGCAGGCCAGCGAGCTATTACCATTCACCGAACTCTTGCAGGAAGTCGATTATACACCTGCTCTGAAGGTCAGACCACCAGCTTCGACGGACCGCCCTTTCTTGGCGCGATCCATCGTGCGACTCGCTGTCGCGGGAACGACTACAAGCGGAGAAGCGTCGATGCACTTTGTCAGGCAAGAAGACCAGCGAACTCGCAACTCTACCTTCGACACCACTGCCCGTCCCTTTTCACCGCCAGAGGCAGCTGTCTTGCCGAGGCAGGCCTGCGCGTGACGCGAGCCCATCCCGGCCCGGCCAATCGCCAGAAACCCCCGCGGCTTCTCCTCCTGGAAGCCGGTACCGGCCTGTAGACGCCTCTTGCGACCTGAGATAGGTGCTTGGACAGGAGCAGGGCTAGCAGCAGACTTTACTGCGGGCAATAGCGGCATCGAACCAGCCGGAACCGCGTGCGATTCGAGCGGGTGTGTAAAGGCAATTGCCTTTTCCGCGGAACCTTTGCGTTTTGCTGGCTCCGGTGAGCCCCCCACCGCCGTGGCACACCGTTTCGCTCGCAGTGTGGCGGCCAACAATAACGCCGCCCCTTCTAACGTGCCACGGAGTAAATCTCCGGCCGCCAACAAGGACGCAGGAGCCGGTACAGAAGACCCCGCACCCTCCAGTGCCACGCTACGTGAGGCAAGCCAAGCGGCCTCAACGGCGAGAAGAGACGTCCCACCTACGCCATCGAAGGTCAGATGAGAGAGGTCGTGGCTCTCCCGCTGGTCTACGGCCGAAACTGTCGACCAAGGCGCGAAGGCAGCCCGCGAATCGGGAAGCACCGTAACTACCGCGTGCGCAATGGCTGCTCTGGCCGTAGCAAGGCCTTGCACTAATCGGGGTGTCTCGCTCGTGAAAGGGTGGGGAGAGAACGCAGAGGTATCTGTGTCACCCGTTGTGGGGGGGAACTGGGTTTCCAGGATGTCTCCATCGCTCCTTCGATATTCGCTCAGGAGAGCTTTTTTGTCGACCTGCTCGCCGCATGCGTCCGTTGGGGGGGGGGTGTGCTCATCGTCATGCATGGCTGTAGTCGTATGACCATAGACCCTCGCATCCCTACAATGCCGGGACGGAGCACGTCAGGTTTTCACCGACCAGGCAGACATTTCTTGGACTACGCAAAAGGGGGCGTTGGGCTTGAAGGTGAACAAAGGCGTTGTAGGATGGGAAGGCGTTTTTTAATCCAGAGAGAATAGGCAACGTCGTCCGAAAATCTACATCGCAAGGAAACGCGGTGGATAACGACCCCAAGGAGCATCAAATACACAGCGCTGACTCACCTTACCGGTAGGCGTCAAAGGAAACCCCCCTACGACAGGCAGCAATACCGCTGGAAGCTGCGCCGCGGTCATTTCTGTCGTCATTTGCCTCTTTATTTCGGCGCACCCGTTGGTAGTATCAGGCGCTCCCTTGAGCACGAAGAAACCCAAAAGCCGCCCGCGATCGGGATCGCTGGTTGCAATTGCAGCTTCCACCCGGTCATGCTTCGGGTCGTCGCCGGATACCTTGCTGGTGGCCATCCTCCCTGGATCATAGACCACGGAAAATGCTCCTGCGGGCAAACCCGTCGCCCGGCACGCTAGAATCTCCACCTCTTCAAGCGAAACACGAACGCCACGTACTTTCACCTGGCACAAAAACGCACGTCGAAGACCGAGCAGCGAAGGCCGAACTTCCAAGTGGCGCGAAGGTTTCCTTCTGTACAAATGTCGAGTACTATAACGGGGGGGCATAGCAATCAGAACCCACGATGAGCATAACACACCATATACCCGCCTATTTTTACAAACCATATTAGGTCCTGATTGCTTAGTTCCCCCGTATGGTAAGACTGTCGCTCGACAAGTTGTTTCCGTCTTCCTCTTCACCCTGTCACCACCACGCCCTTCACTTCCGTGCGCACGGAAGAACAGAACAGCTACTGAGTTAGGGTCAGAGCACGATACGCGTCCTGTCCTGCGGCAACGACATCATACCTCGCTATCTAACCTGCCGAGCCAAAAAAAGGGCCCGCCCGCCACAGGTTGAACAACGCGGTCTCCGGTGCGAAACACGCGGCGTCCGGGCTCCAGCCCAGGAATGTACACCCCACTTTCCGCTTCCCGTCCACTGTCACGGAAAGCCGATCGCAGAAACTTAGTTGCTGTTTCTTGAGGGAGGCGGTGGTAACCAAGCGCTACCCCAACACCCCCCACCAGGAGTTCCCCCGGTTGACCTACAGGGACGGGGAGAAAACCGGGACCGACCACCGAAAGGTGGACGCCTGGAAGGGGCTTACCGATCAGCACTCCTCCAGAGATAGCACCCGGTGCCCCGCTCTGGACTATCTCATCCAACGTGCAGTACGTCGCGTCACCTGACACCTGTCCCGACCGGCCAAACGTACGTGATAGGGTAAACAAGAGGCGCATTACGATTCCGCGTCGTGCGATACGGAGTGTTAGAAATTCTTACCGAGAACCAAACTGCGAGCAAGACATTGACGACGATTTGCGAACACCAAGACCAAACTGTGAGCAAGGCTTGGACGACGACCCGCGCGAGCCAGTTACCGGGAGAAAGACGAACACCGGCCACAGCTACAACAGTCGCTTGCCTCCGTGCTGCCGTAGAGGTTGACCAGCCGCGTCCCCGGCGCGGTCAGGTGGCGGAACAGCAGAACAAGCTCGGGGTGCAGAGCTTCGCCGCTCACCAGCCACGTCTGTTACGAAAATAATGCAAATAGAGCGCGCACCAAGTGTTTGTGTCGACCTTGCGCAAGCAACACAGAAAAGTCCGAGTGTACGGTATGGAGATAAATACTATCAGTACAGTCATAACTGGATGTTCGTCCGACCAATGATCTACCAATATCACGAACGACTGCAGGCGTTCAAACTAAACCTAAAGCCCAAAGAAAGGATGCGTGGGCGTCCAATATGCGGCGAGCAATGGAAGACCCTCTGACACCCCTTCAACTACCCAGAACTGCTACAATAATCTTGCTCGTAACGAGAAACGCCTAGGCTGGGACAACGTCTTCGTACCATGTTCCGGCAATGCCGCCATGGTGGACATGCTCGTTTATCGTTTACGCTATCCATATCGTGCGCCAATGGAATGACCAACATATACAGTATGTTCAGGGGCTGCCACCGCTCACATGCAAGTCCGGTAGTAAAGGGCTGGAGTAAGACGCCGCGGTTCTCAGCAGTGACGCAAGCAGGGACGGAGTGAGGGTAATCCGCGTCACCCGTGCCTCGACCAAAGCAGGAACTAGCAGCAGCGGATCAGCGTGCGCTCCGTCGGGGGCAAGGAACAACGGAACCCCCGCCAAGAGCGGGCAAAACACTTCGGCCACAAAATCGACGAAGCACGAAGGAGCCCGCCTGCTACGCGCGAAACGTTCGTAACGTGTTCCACGGCGTGAGAACCGGCTGGGAAAGGACAGGGTAAGCTCGGGAAAGGGAGATAAAGGGAAAATCTCTACTGGAAGAAGGTTAAGCCGCGGTGGACGGTGGCTAAAGCAGTATCACGTAGCGCGGTTGTGTGCAGCTGATACTCGGGCGTAGACTGGCTTCAGGGAACTGAATCGTGACGTTTTTCGCGAACATCAACGGCGTGTCGTGTAGAAATTCAACCTATGTCAATAGCTACGCCGTAACGCGATGCGCGTGAATTTGCTGCGTTCTCCGCAGTGCAAAAGACCGCCGCAAAATTCAAACGTCCATGCCGCTGCCATGCCGCTGCACGACTCTGATGTCGCCAGGCCAGAACGCAATAGACGCACCGGCACAGGCAACGCGCGCATACTCTATCGCCAGCAAGCAGAGCGTTGTCGAAGGGGACACGCGCCTCCATATCTGCAGCACCAAAAACGCACGGAATCGCAACCGAATGTTAAGAGCGTCATGTGCGGCTCACCTCGAGACCAGTTCGCCCTGGTCAAGGAATGGGCACATATCCCACCCGAACCGTATGCGGTTAACAGCGCCGGATCGAGTGCCCTTGACCCCCTTCGGCACGCCCGTTGTCCCCGAGGTGTACAAAATATACAGCAGGTCTCCGTCTTCTGCATCGTGAGGAGGGGTGGAAAAAGCGGTTTCGGTGCCTGTGCGCACGCTACCGTCAGCCAAACCCAGGCCTCCTCGTCTTCCGCTGGGGGAAGCCGCTCCCTGTTCCATCCGCTGGGTCCGATGGGACGAATCGACCAAGCGTGGCCGAGGAACACCGAGGACACGCTCAGCACCGTCGGCATCGGCCGGGACGCCGACCGCGGTAGCGGAGGCGGTCGCAGATTCCACAAATTTTGGACGCATATTTTCGCCAGCCCGATGATGCAAGGTGCTATCTGCCTCACCCCCCCCGCGCGCACAACCCTGCTGCGCTTGTCTCTCCATAGCTGAGACCTCCCCGAGGGAATCGCTCAGCTGCCCGCTTTCTTCGAGGTTGATGACGAGGCAACCTCGTTGCCTCCACGCCTCGAGGACAGCGCCCACGGACCGGCCGCCCCAGGCGGGTCGAGAGGGTGACAGCATCATCTGCGACGTGATGATGGCGCCAGGCTGGGCATCTTCCATCACCTCTCGGAGACGCGGCGCGGGTAAGCTTTCTTCAACGGGGACGAAGCATCCCCCGGATAGGACAATGCCGAGGACGGCGCAGATTTCCGCTGTCTGTGCCTTATCGCAGAAGACGGCAACCACGCCGGGATTCAGGTAGGATTTGTCATCCCTGCCTTGTTTTTTCTTCTTGGGGTCTTCTACCTTGGTCAGCGCGTCGCTGATTGCAACGGCGCGCGAATGCAGCTGCGAGTAGGTTATTTCCTGGGGGAGAAGAAGAGCAGCAGCGAGATAGGCCCTGTGAGGGAATGGACGTACTAGGTGCTGCTTGCAATGTGTACTGCTGTTCTGCTGTTGTTATCGTCGTAGCACGACGCGCGATGCTGGACGCTTCTCGCCAGATTATTGTTGTACCATACCAGTATCATACGTACCTGATACCTGGTAGGTTATACAGCAAGAAAAGTACGTGGTGTGTGACTTTCGAAATTCCTGCATAAACGGTACCTGTCGTATGCTCTAGACACGTGCACACCTTATTGAAATATCATAGGGGGTGGGGTACCAACCAGAGCTCTGTAGAGAGCTCAAGAGCACTGAAAGTAGGCTTGCTTTGACGGTGGTAGTTGGTAATGCACACTTCGAGTATGATATCATAGCGGTGCGCAACTTGCCTCGCTTGGTGTCTTGAGGGCTGTCTCTTCTGGCCGGCTGGCAACTTGATTCAAAAACAACTGCGACAGAACGCAAGGAGGGGTGCCCAGCACAGGCATCGTCAGAGCATCAACTTCGCATTTCCTGCCACTGGGATAGGTCGCCCAAGTAGAGGTTGGGTTTGGGGTTATTGCCCTTGCTTCGTGCGCAATGAGGCGTAAATTGAACCACATACAGGCGAGACAGAGACTGCTGCTGCTGCTGCTTGGGACGCGGCGGGATTTTTGGGAGTTCGACTCGAGAGGCGTTTTGGCAAATGAAATATCAGCGGGAGGCGGGGATGTTTTTAAGGCGCCCGCGAATTAGCTTTGTCGTGAGTGTTGTACACGTTGGGACGTGGGGATACCTCGCTGTTCGCTGTAGATACCATACACCAAAGATGGTGAGATAGATTAACGTCGCGTGCGCCGTACCTGTGCCTTCAATATATATCCAGCACTCGCTCGTGCGCTCGTACGTTGGAACGGAGCAAACAACCAAATAATAATCGCTGCAAAAAATGCAAAATAGAAAATTGGTTCCGGTTGAAAGTGTAACGCTCGAGGGTTTTAGCTGAAAAATTGAGAGAGTGTCGAGAGCACGTCGACTCAGTCGAGAGCCGAGAATCGGTAATTAGGAGTCAAAGAGCCAAGAAGTCAAGACAGGGTGCCGCACATGCTAACCAACGTTCTGAAGTGGGGCAGGCAGGCAATGCACAGCGGTACACACGACCATAGACGGGGCCTGCATTGCGCAGAGTAAACCGAGACGGCGGCGGTGGCGGCGGCGGCGGCAACAAAATGGCCGTATCCCTGCCACAGTCAAGCCCGCAAGCAGGCTGCAGAACCCTTCTTCCAGTCAGTGGAGAAAATCAACCTCACGCTCAACAGGCAGGCTTGCTCCCCTCGGCATTGCGCGATAACTCCGAGAACTCGCCTAAAAAAGCTGCGATCCTGACGGTCCAAGCGGGGAAAGCTCCCGACAACCACAACGCCTTGGGGGGGAAAAGCCCCAAGCGCGGCGGCCATGGACTACATCATCAGCGCAAACACGACACCAAGCACTCCAGCCTTGGCGCAAAGCCGAACAAGGGCAAAAACAATCATGACGACACATCATCAGCATCAGTACCAAGTGACCAAAACCAGGGCAATATTGACGCACAGGGTATCGCCGCCGTGCCCACTAGACCCGCTTCAGCCCGAAAAAGAAGCCTCAACGGTCTGCGAGAGCTGCGTGTTTCCGTTGGGGGAAAGGTGAACAAATTCCTCGGTCGAGGCGGGGGTGGTGATCATGAATCCCCACCGCACGAGGGAGTCGAGGGGTCTCGTCAGGAAGCGGCTGCTGCTGCTGTTCTTCTTCCGTGGAAGGCGTGTGAGAGCTTGTCTAAGGAGTTGAACTACCGACCGCGAGGGCACGGGCGAGCGTTCAAGGAGAGCTACGAGGTCGGAGCGGTGTTGGGGTCGGGGGGTTTCGCGATGGTGCTAGAAGGTAAGTAGGTGTTCCGGTATGTCCTTGCTCTGTGTTCAACCACAACGCTTTTATCAAGGCATCTACATACAGGTACTGTATCAAGTATCATGTGAGTCCTCGTATCATATGCCACCAGTACCTGGTACATGTCACTGTATCGTAGTCCGTTTGACCGGAATCTTCCAATATTTTCCCAGCACTCAGGCGCAGTTTCCTCAGGGCGAAGGGAGGATGATCTTCTGAAATCTGATTATTTACGGGGGACCTATAGTTAATAGGACCTACTGTAGACACAATACGACCTACTGTAGACACCAAAACCTCTACATTTCCCTATTTTTGCTAACAATATTTGGTCCTATTCACTACGGGCCTCCGTAATAGCAAAAAAATCGGGAAGTATATACTTCTACGAAGTATAGGTTTTGGTGTTTACAGTAGGTCCTATGGTGTCTACAGTAGGTCCTATTAACTACAACTGCAGTGCACCCTCAAATAGCTGTATCCATGACCGTCACTTCTACCGATTTATTTCTATAAAACAACTACCTGGCATTGCTTTGTTGCCACTTTATTTTGAAAAAACACTTATTCTCTGTTCGCTTTTGCTATGGGTGACACAGTTCGCAGATGACAAAATAAATGCCGGATTCGGGCAGCCCTTGTACGTACGTACGACTTCCGACGAGGGAAATACATTTGAAATAGAGACTGTTAAAAAAAAACGACGGAGCTATGTGTGGGCGAAGAACCCGGATCTTGAGGTCATATTGGTCGCTTTAGTTAGGGATACCCCCACGGTACGTTTTCGACATAGATGGCGGCAAACGACTTGTCTCGTTAACCCGGTCAGGGAATGATATTGGTCTTTGACGCGAATAGATATGTCTGGAGATATTATATATCGTATTTTGTCCAAAACCGCTTATTTTGGTGCGATTTTGGCCAGACTATGATGGGAGTTTTTTTGTTCCGGTTGGGGGTGGACTGTCCCTTATTTTACTTGAATTTAGTGTGCAACGACGATATTTTTGTTGTCTCTTCTGGGCATCGATCCCGCTTCTCTTTGCAGTTTCGCCTACGTACACTATTTAATGTGTTTTTTTCGTCAGTTATGACTATAAACGTCGTTGGAAGAATTCTGCCGGATGGAACAAAAAATATCTTTGGTAGTCCAATCTCACATTGATTCTCGCCGACTTCTTAACAGGGACCTCCGGGCCCCTCCTCCTGCCACGGGCTAGTCTCTGCTTCCCGGGCATCAGCCCGGTTCATGGGCAAACTACAGTATCATGACTCGTGAAACGCCTCCAGCACCAAACAGCTCGAAAACAACAATTCACGTGTACGTAGTCGGCGAGAATTGAACCCCCGACTTACGCACAACTTTGTCAGTTATATAATACTACAATACCCTAGACAACTCAGTCGCGTGATTAACTGGTCTACAGTAGGGGGTGGTACTACATAACTACAGTACGCGACACCAGT
This sequence comes from Costaria costata, assembly GCA_036873775.1. NCBI lineage: Eukaryota > Phaeophyceae > Laminariales > Agaraceae > Costaria > Costaria costata. The sequence continues at coordinate 6,435 of JAYJME010000765.1, read as the reverse complement.
TAACCCCTTTAGAGCCGGAAACGAGTTTTGGGGACAAAAGTACTCGGAAATAGTGTGGGACACTTTTATGGGTAGTAAAAGGGTAAATAAGCTCCTGTTCTGGCTGAGGCACTCGGCTTACTGTGATCTCAACGTTGAGCGTAGGGGGTGGTACTACCTAACTACAGTACGCGACAGTAGTTAAGAAACTCCCATTTTGGCTGAGGCCCACGGCTTACTGTGATCTCAACGTTGAGCGTAGGCTCTTAAAAGGCTATTGTATAAGTTTCAGGGTGGCGTTCCTCGCTGAGCACAATGCTTACGCAGTTGTAAATTAATTGATGTTTGAAAAATCTCAGCCTGAAATTCTTAACTCCTAAATTCTTAACACACGCCGCGTACTGTATGTACTGTAACAACATCGGGTATTGCACGCTGTTTGTGGTGATGCTTCCCCGGAGTGCTTACAATGGACTACATACTCTGTAGCAGGGAGCGTACGCCAAGCTGTATAGCCTCTGTACGTGCCTGCCTATTCAACTTAAACTTAAACTGGTTCGAGACCCCTATACGAGCTTCGTACACAGCAGGGAACCGTTTCCAGCTCCCTCATGACCTGATTAATGACCTCGCGCTAAAGGCATGCAGACATGCACACCCTTCGCCCCCCGCCCCTCCCACCCCCACCCCCACCCCCGACGTGTGTCCAGGCGTCTATAAGGCAGATGGAGAAATGTGCGCTGTGAAGGCCAGTGACCGCAAATCCCTGGCGAACACAGATGCCGTGATGCAGGAGGTGCGGATCCTCCGAAGTCTCGACCACCCACAAGTTGTGAGGTGAGGTTATGTGCTACGGGCCGCTCGTACGGCACCTTTTTTTTACTGTCATGGCCCATTAGGCGGCATGTTTGTCTACACGCGAGCGCCACATGTAAGAGTGCTGGGGTGGAGACACAGGGTATCCCCTTGCAGATTATCTGCGTATTGAGCTAGTCTTTGGTGTTACTTATTTTCTTCCGAGCTTCAGACGCAGTAGAGAAACAGCATTATTATTCCACAAAGCCTTGATGACATCTGCTGATGTGGGGCTCTCGCCCGTCTCATTTCAGGTTTATCCCAAATACAAAACGCCATCCAAACAATACCAAAACGGAACAATTACCTATTTCTGAGGTAATTACCGTCCTTCCAAGGCCGTACCATAACGCTTGTATATAGGAAGGCTTGTTTTCCACGCATCAGCTAATATGCGTAAAACGGTTTTTACGCAGCTACCAATCCGGACGAAAATGTAAGGACCATTATATATTGATATGTATACACGAACGGTCCTTATAATTCCGTTCGGAGTGGTATATGTTTTTCACGCAGCTAATTGTTTGGCGACAGCAGTATAGAGCTCGTATGGCAGCACTATATTTCATCGATGGCCTCGTTCGTGTGGGCAGCGGGTAGGATGTGAATGGTATCTACGTAAGCCAGATGTTTTTCATCCCAGCTCTACAGCGTCTTGCGATGGTCTCCCGTGTGTGCCCTGCCATGTGAATGAGCCAGAATTTTCATCCCAGCTCTACGATGTTTTAATATGCTGTAATCCCCCTCGCGCGCCTTACCATGCGGATGAGCAAGAGGTCTCGTCCCAGGTCTACGGTGTCTTTTCGGTACTTTCCTTTGCGCGCCTTGACAAATTGCAGTACGAGTATATGCTGCGTACGCACGGATTATATATGCCGAGGCATAACATCTTCTTGTTGTTGTTGTTGTTGTTGTTGTTGGTGTTGTTGTTGTTGTTGTCGTTGTTGTTGTTGTTGTTGTCGTTATTGTTGTTGTTGTTGTTGTTGCTGTTGTTATTGTTGTTGTCGTTGTTGTCGTTGTTGTTGTTGTTGATGTTGTTGTTGTTGTTGTTGTCGTTATTGTTGTTGTTGCTGTTGTTGTTGTTGTTGTTGCTGTTGTTGTTGTCGTTGTTGGTGTTGTTGTTGTCGTTGTTGTTGTTGTTGTTGTTGATGTTGTCGTTGTTGTTGTTGTCGTTGTTGTTGATGTTGCTGTTGTTGTTCTCATATTAACTCATCGCCACAATGCAGTCCGTGGAGTAGAAGACTCTACCGGTGGAAAACAAAGTAAAATAATACACATAATAAAACAACTGAAACAAATCGTATTATCTCAAACCAAAATAAAAAGTGAGGTAACGTATCATACGTACGTATCATGCACATATGGGTACGCTATGATATACGACTCGCAACAGAAACCGAGGAGACCGCACAATCCCCACAGGAAAAAAATACAGGATCCAAAATAAATCGATGTCGAAATCGAAATCGAAAGCGAAATCGAAATCGAAATCGAAATCGAAATCGAAATCGAAGTCGAAATCGAAGTCGAAATCGAAAGGGGAAAAAAAAACCGGCGGTGTAAAAGCAGAAAAACGCACCATGTTACCGTGTACCACTATTATGTTCGTAAATATAGAGTGCTTTCGGGTGTTTACTCTAAATCCCAAACGCACTCTATATTTCCGAACAGACGGGGGGTTGGTATGTACCTGTGGTAGGAAGCTTGCGTCTGTGCGTTAGGGGCGAGGACGTTGAAAATATGGTGAACGTGGCCGCGGCCGCTTCTTCAGGTTGAAGCCGGGGCATGTAGCGAAGAGAAGCACTGCCACCCTTGCTACTTGCCCTCCGGAGTGCTGTGCCGTTCCGTTTTTGCCCTTTTGGTTTGGTTTCTCGGCGACCTTATCGCATGCATGATTATGGTCCCTTTTAGGGCTTACACCCGTGTTTTTTTTTGAGAAAAAATACTTGGAATTAGTGCGGAAAGTTTGTTTTTCCTCGTACAAAAAGAGGTTAAAAGAGGTTGCAAGAAGAAAAGGATCCTCCGGCGGGATTTATTTAACCCGGCACACTTTTGCTGCTCTTGCACCTCCTGCCTGCTCGCGGTAGCAAAGCACACGAGCTAGGCCAGAGAGTTGGCTGTTTGTAAGCCGCCGACTTAATTGCTACAATGGTTGGCTACGTAGCTATTGCAGAGTTGGTACGTAGCGTACAGCCGCTGTTCGCGGGGTTTTGTGTATTTCGTACCAGTATCTGTTTTGTGGCACAACGCCTAATTTGTTTTTGACAATTGGCTCGCTTCGCCACCCAACCAATAACTAGCCCAATAATATTCCGCGAAATTTCTTCTAGCTCTCCCCCCCCCCCGTCTCGAAAGGGATGCGTGGTCAATGGTCAAATTACTATTTTAATAAGGCAAGCAACAAATGAGTACGGCCCCCCACCCCCCCCCCGTTATTCACACTCCTTATCCTTTACTGCCTCTTCTTTACACAGGTTCCTTGACTTTTACGAGGAACCATCGAAATACTATCTTGTCATCGAGCGAGTGCTAGGGGGCGAGCTGTTTGACCGGATCAGTTTGGCGGGGCGCTTCGGGGAGGGCGATGCCCGGGCCTGCGTGCGGTCTCTCCTGGAAGCTCTGGTCTACTGCCACAAGCAGGACGTTGCGCACCGAGACATCAAGCCGGAAAATATACTGATGGCCAGCCGGGACGTGAGCGATAGCACGATCAAGGCAAGAGAGGGGGGGGGGGGGGCGGCCTTGGACGGTTGATAAGGATGTGACTTATTTTTGTATCGGTATATATATCTCCTAACATCATAGCAGTATGGTTGGGGCTTGTGTCTTAGGGAAGTCAAGAAGGCTGTGACTTACCTGGCACCTGGTATACAGGTATTTCTTAAGAAGGTCGGCAAGGTTGTGACTTACCGGTATGTCTTATCTTTTTCATGGAAAGGTCCATGTATGTCCTAAAGTAGCAGTATGGTTGGGGCTTGTGTCTTAGGGAAGTCAATATGGGCTGTGACTTACCTGGCACCTGGCACAGGTATGTCTTGAGAAGGTCGGTAAGGTTGTGAGTTACCGGTATGTCTTATCTTGTCATGGGAAGGTCAATGTATGTCCTAAAAGAGAAGTACGGTTGTGGCTTGCGTCTTAGGGAAGTCAATATGGGCTGTGACTTATCTGGCACCTGGCACAGGTATGTCTTAAGAAGGTCGGAAAGGTTGCGACTTACCGGTATGTCATATATTATCATGGGAAGGTCAATGTAAGTATGTCCTAAAATAGCAGTATGGAGTATGGCTGTGGCTTGTGTCTTAGGGAAGTCAATAAGGCTGTGACTTACCTGGCACCTGTTTCAGGTATGTCTTAAGAAGGTCGGTAAGGTTGTTACGTACCGGTATGTCTTATCTTATGATGGGAAGATCAATAAGGTTGCGACTGGTGTCTTAGGAAGACCGATATGGTTGGTACTGATGTGTTCGACAGGCAGGTCAATTAAGTTGTGCCTTACCAGATACCAGGCACCTGGTATGTCTTATGAGGGTAGATAAGGTTGTGGCTTACGCCTTAGGAAGGTCAGTAACGTTGTAGCTAATGTCTTAGCAAAAGGTCGGGGCAAGGTTGCAGCTGATGTGTGCACCGGACGCGATAACTTGGCCGGCGGCTCGTTGAACCTTTTGAGAAGAAATCGAAAAAAAACGCAAACGGATATCGAGCCGCCACCGCCGCGACCAAGTCCGCTAAAAAAACGCGATAGAGACCGTGGCAGGGCCTATTTCTTGTCGGTTTGCACGCTGCTCTGGTAGTTCCACAGATGGGACAGACCACTTGATGATCTAGATCACGATCTATTACGGGGGACCATAGTTAATAGGACCTACTGTAGACACAGTAGGACCTACTGTAGACACCAAAACCTTTATATTTCCCTGTTGTTGCTAACAGTATTTGGTCCATAGTTAATAGGACCTACTGTAGACACAATAGAACCTACCGTAGACACCAAAACCTTTATATTTCCCTATTTTTGCTAACAATATTTGGTCCATAGTTAATAGGACCTACTGTAGACACAATAGAACCAACTGTAGACACCAAAACCTACATATTTTCCCATTTTTTAAAAACTATATGTGGTCCTGACTACTCTGCTCCCCCGTAATATTAATAGAGCAAAAACATCATAGTAAAAAAAATAAACAAAAGCCCCTCAATCAATTACAGGGGGCGAGAAGGGACGACACCCTTAACAGCAGCAGTAGCTCGTCTACAAAGTTGACGAGCCTAAGCTCCGCACGAGTTGAGTTGGAAGGTAAAACATGGCCACCAACCAACCAACAATTAACCAACCAAAAAAGCAGCAAACAAACCAACCAACCAACCAACTATTGAATAACTACTACGGGGGTATCAACCATAGTAATCAGGTACTCCCATAACTTCAAAAGAAACCCTACGACATATTCCCCAATTTTACTCTTTCTCTGTACAAACAGGAGGCTTTCTCCAACACCGGGGACACACTTATTGCGTCCCCGATTTTTGGTTCCGTGATTACTTCAGTAGGAAATTTGGTCTTGATTACTAACCAACCTAACCAACTAACCAACCAAGTCCCCGCTTTTTGGTTCCATGATTACTACAACGGGAAATTTAATCTTGATCACTAACCAACCTAAGACCAACTATTATGGGAAAATTATTTTTGGGCCCTCAGAACTGAGTTTTTAGCCAAAAACACGCAATTTACTCGGCGGGACGGCCGAAACCACAGAGAGACTCGTCAGGATGCTCCCCGTAGTTTTTTCGTAGAGCTTTCTGACGTACTTCTTCGTTTCTCCAGGGTCGTAGGTTGACTGTTCGTCCAAGTTGCCAGTTCTGAGGACATGATGCTTTTTAGCCAAATATCTTCAAAGATCCATTATTTTTGGCCCCAGTTCTGACCAACAAGGCTCATTTCTGAAATCTGATTGGTGGCGCCAACAATCAAAGTGAGACCCTAGAAAAACGGAGAACTGCCCCAGAAAGGCCTCGGAAAACTACGGTGTTTTTGACTGTCCCGCCGAGTAAAACGCGAATTTTTGGCTAAAAACTCAGTTCTGAGGGCCCAAAAATAATTTTCCCATGATAGTTGGTCTAACCAACTACCCAACCAACCGACTAACAAAAACAAACAACCAAAAAAAAAAGACCCAACCAATCAACAAAAGACACCCAACCAATCAGCAACACCCAATCATCCAACCAATCAAACAAACACCAAACGCAGACACGAACCCAAAAACCGCGAACAACAACAACAACAACAACAACAAAAACAACAAACAACACCCACTTGTTCGCCCGCAGAAGCTCGGAGTTGTCCTTGATAAACCCGACCAGTTTCACCTCCAGCGAAGCAACCTCGCTGCCGTTGTCCTGCACCGCACGCTCCTTGGCCCTTGACAGCTGCTCGATCTTCGACTGAAGGTCCGCAAGCCGCACGTCGCGGTCCTGCATGGCCTCCGTCACGCGCCTGCGATACATTCGATCCCACAGATCCCACGGGACAAATCATATGTACGATACCTTTAGATCCAATATGCACATGCAGTAGTCTACTACCTGAAATAATTG
>JAYJME010000764.1:0-19876 GCA_036873775.1 Costaria costata | reverse complement strand
TTCCATATTTTGTGGAATTTAGTTTAGCATACAGCCTTCGCTCCTGTGCCGAACCCTCCTCTAAACAACGGCCTGTTCGTCATATATCATCCTCATGCCATGCAGAAGACTTCTACCCTTACCCCGCACAAATTTCTACCTGGTATTATACTGTTGTTCGCCGCGTTTAAAACTTACTCTTGCGTCACCCGCTCATGCACATTACAAGTAAGTGCTACAATAATATTGTTTATCGTTTCTTACACACATACGAAGTACCAGTACTACTTAGTTTCGTCGACCGTAGGCTACTACCCCAATTGCAGCATCTAAAAGCCAACCAAACTAAGCGTATTTGTACAAGAAACGATTTAATGTTAAACCCACTCCGAAGGAAAGCCTTGTACATATATGGTTGGCTTTGGGCTATTACAGTTAGATGATGCATTTGGGGTAATAGCCTAGGGCCAACCAAACTAAGTAGTACTGGTACGTGTGTGAGAAACCATAAACAATATTATTGTCGCACTTGTAATGTGCATGTACGGGTGACGCAATAATAAGTTATAGACGCGGCGAACAACCGTGTAATAACAGGCATCATTTGTGCGGGGTACGGGTAGAAAGGTAGTGCATGGCATGAGGATGATATATATATGACGAACAGGCTGTTGTTTAGAGGAGGGTTCGGGATACTATATAGGAGGGAAGGCTGCATGCTAACCTCAATTCCACCAATATAGTGGGGAGGGGAGGGCTCGTGCGGCTCTGCATGAACTTCTATTTCAAGAAGGGGCGGCGGCGGTCAGTACATGATCTTCACTATGGGCATTACATGTGTGTGGGTGTTCTTCACATTAAACCGTTCTTCTAAACGTCGACATCCAGCACACCCATTGTCCGTACTGATTCTTCGCCCTATCTATGAGAAGCACGCTCTGTGGTCACAATCTACGAAACAGAGATAATGAGTTCCAAATAATGCATTGTACAACGCACTGTCATGCCAGCGTACTGGGTACGACAGGCACACCATTACTTCATACGCCAGCAACCGACATTACTTCATACATCGAAAGAGAGAAGTTGAAATAGATCAAATCGAAAAATAAGACAAGTCTTAGAAGAAAAAGGAGAAAAAAAGATAAATGAAAAGAAACGAAATGCGAAAAGGAACAAAACAAAATCAAGATCAGGAGGACAAAAACATTCCAACCGAAACGTAGAGCCACAGCTCGCGAGCAATAGCGTAAAACAACAGTCGAGCGTGATGATTCCTTTGGCATCTGGGAATGGTGTCCTCTTGTCTAGAATATGCGTCGCAAGCCGATATAACACAAAACTCCTAATCTGGCGTGTGCTCTTCGCAGGCTGTTCGTCACGAACTCTGCGCGCGCTTGTTACGTTTCGGGGATAGGTTTTACAGGAGATGTCATTTTTGTTCACTGTTTGCTACTACGAATAAGTACATACCCGGCACAGGAGTACTTGCAACACCTATTAATAGTCCTGTAGGCTACTATTATCTGTACTCGTATGTGGCTGCGGGTGCGGATGATTTTAATCTAGCTAATAGCGTATTATTGCTGCAAATATTTATAACTCCATACCAGTACAAATTGTGGATTCTGCTGCTTGCTGCCGTGCGTTCTTGCAATGGTCTCAGCCCAAAGGTTCATGCCTCTCAGTTCTTCTGATGAACCGATAGAACCGCACACACAGCCCAGAGCAGCACACCTTGCTGTTGCCCTCATGCAGTACGTACTTTCTTAATAGTTGACCGCCCTGATGCTGTTGCAGTCTGGTCGGCGTGCAGTCCGGGACGAAGAATGCAGGGCGGCTACACCCTCTGTTCCTGCGGTACCGTAGTAGTGGTTGGCTGGAACTTTAGCGGTTAGTTTTATTTAATCGTATTAAACAGCAGCAACACAGTAGTCACGATCGTTCAAAGTATATGACTTTGCTGCGTCCTCTGTTCAAGCGTTTCCTACGTTTACTTGCCAGCGTCCAAACGTTAAGCTATATGTTTACAGAAAATTCACTCACTACTATACTGCTGCTGCTACTATGCTGCTGCTTGCATCACCTTCGATTGGACTGCTCGCTTAGCTATTCACCTGGTATGTAGGTAAATCCACACGCACCATAGCTGGGCCCGTAGACCATATTTGTTGTGTCAGTGGAAGGGCGTGGCGCAGCAGAGTGGTAGACAGTGGTAGTGTTACAGTATAGTGGCACTGTAGAAGAGCTATGCCTACAATATCAGTTGGGCTGTTTCCGAAGAGCTTGGCTGTTTACAGCTGTACGTCGGCCTTGTGTCAGTTTAGATGCCATATACCATATTCACATCTTGTGCAGGGGGGGCAACCTTATCAGGTACTTATTAATAGTATTTGTACGAACTATTGCAGTACCAATCTGTAACTTAAACACGAGTACGAGCACGTATGATATGATAGAATACAAAACGACACACAGAAACGCAGCAAGCAGACAAACTCACAAACTGCTACTGCAGCATGGTAGAAAAAAACGTAAACTCTAATTCCAGGTTAATTGTCCGCGAAACGGGAGTCAGTGTGGGCAGATAAATGTACTGGTAGCAGCTGCATCATACCGTATGGGCCTGCAATTGTTGGCATGTGCTTCCATACCAAAGATACAGCAGCAGCACACGTATTTATCCGTCATCTACGAATATATGAGTACACGTGGGAAACGCAGTGATTATGTTTTAGAAACCAAAATACTATTTCGTACGAACGTGTTTTTCCAATGAGGGCCCGTCCAAACGCAGTGTTTTTAAGCTAAAAACAAAAGCTAGAATGAAAAGCGAAGATGAGCTAGGAAGATTCAATCATTCTCATCTGCCAAGTAGACGAAAGCAGGACCGAGGAGACCGCCCAGGCTCATTTCAGGAGCTTCTACAATCTGTTACCGCGGATCCTCATGTGGATAGGCTGTTCACATATACGGGCTACGAAGCAGGCCCCTGCTGGTGGGATCAAGGTAGGGGCGTAGACCCAACCCGTAACCCTAACCCTAACCCTAACGCTAACCCTAACCCTGTCCCCAACCCGCACCCAAAACGGGCCAAAACGGGCCAAACACAAGGCTGCGCCGCTTTCGCATCAATAGATAAAATTCCGAGAACCTTGTGCACTGTGGACCTGCCTATCCAATTGCAAAGACAAAACTACCTGAAAGATCCACGCTAACAGATTATAAGACCTACTCCAGATTGCAGTTTCTCGATAAAAATAATCGTTTTGAAATTACTTTTTTCGAGAAATGCAAAACCTAAAATGAACAGCCCACAAAAGATTATCCGTACCCGAGCGATGACCAAGACCATGCCGACAACAGCAGCTCTGACCGCCCCGTAGACGAGACAGCCAGAAGACAGGGAGCCGATAGCACATAAACAACATGCCGCTGGTGCCAGTCATTGCATCTTCCGTCGCCGCAGCCAAAACTGTGGCCCGTGGTGCCGTCTCCGATCGAATCAAGCGCTGATGTACAGCTATAAAGTTGTCCATTGTACCAGGTAGCAGGCTTGATGCAGTTTCACCAGCACCCGTACTTTGTCCGGCCCCGATCTCGCGATTTAAGATAACGGTGACCTTGCAGCAGCAGGGCACGGTCGGCTAGCGTTGTGGGCACACTCCCCTCTTTTTTATGGGCTGGGCGCCGCCTCTACTGACGCTGGACGGCGCATCAGTGCTGGTGCTCCCCTCGACCGCTGAATCCTTTTCGTTTTCATTTTCAAGTTTTATTTTCACACGTTTGCTGGGTTTGTACACCATCCTCATTTATACCAAAGAAAGCGAAGTCTGTTTATTGCTTTTTAGCTTTTGTTTTTAGCTTTTGTTTTTACTCCGTTTGGACGGGCCAGGGGTTGAGAACAAAGCGGTATTTAGAGGACGACTCGAGTCCAGCGGTTTCATGTCTTCCAGCTCGCGTCTGATATGATACGTACACTCGCACTCACGGCCATACTACTGAGTACTGAGTACTGTGCTGCTACTGTACGCTGCTTTGTTGACAAAGTACTGGCTGTTTTCTTGTCGAAGGCCTGTGAAAAAGCTTCTGAAAGAGGTGGCTGAAAGCTAAAAAACGATACTGGTAGAACGGCCGAGGGCTGTGAAGAAGGGCTGTTCGTACACGAAGGGCTGCAAGTTAGGACGAGCCCAAGATGGCGAAACTGTATAGGTGTTTATATCTGCACAAACGGCAGCCGTATTCGTCTTGGTATACGATAACACGCTAAAACTACGTATCAATACAGGTGGGATTGAAGGGAGGGTGCGTATATTTGATGTGTTCATACGTACGAGATATTATGTTATGCTTACAATGAAATAATGCCCAGCCATAAAAACTCAAACCACGTCAAAGGTGCGCTTTTGACGTGGAAAATTTACAAGAACTGACATAGGCCTACACGTACCGCGTGCTACTTCTTTTCGAGACTCGGTATGAACAGGCTCACTAAATATACGCATGCTTCCCTGAAAGAGGGTACAGCCCCTCCCAGATTAAGTCCGATTTTTGGCTGACGTGCGGGTCACGAACAAGCGTTGGTCGAGCTGTCGTGTATTGTGCACCGATATGGTCATATGAGATACCCCATGGCGACTTGCGTCATTTCCCGTTAGATATTCCGTGGTAGGTTATGTTATCCAATTGGGTATCCCATGGGGAATGGTTTTATTCCATGGTGTACACCCAGGGCAAACAAAATATCCCATAACTTGGGTCATTCCGTGTGAAAACCTTCGTTAGAAAAAACGACCAACCGTTTTTGTTGGCCACCCCACTAAAATACCCCTCGAGATATATTTTCCCCAGGTGGGGTATGCCACGGTATCCCATGGGATGATCCAAGGTGTCCCATATGGTGCCTAGTGGTATCCCACGTGGTACCCCACGGTGTGACGTTAGATGCCCCATGGAGCCAACCGTTGGAGACATTTTGCCCCATGCGTTATGGCGTGGCTTTAACGATGAGATGAATCGTGGTGCACTCAACGGGGCATGGGATGATGCGAGATATGCCCTGACTGCGTCTACGATAGCCCCCCCCCCAAAACCAGCGGTTTTCTTTAACGAACGTTTCATGGCTGCTCGACACGAGAAATTGGGCTAGGAAACAAAAATCTTTCGATAATTTCTTGTTTGCGAAGCACTATCGAACGATGACTTTGGGGGGGCCAGGGGCACCGTATCCCAGGAGATACGGCCGGGAGCTGGTTTCAAAGCCGTCGATTTCGTCAAAGGAAGGTTCCGGGGGCTATCGTAGAACGACACCCTCATGGGATGCCCCAATTGGTATATAAGTATGATTGTATCCCATCGGGTGCCGCATAGTATCCCACGGATCCCAAGGGAGGACCCATGAGAACTTTTGTGAGTCACCCAATGGGATGCCCCACTGGGAAATCAGTAGGATAAACAATCTCTCGTGGTGTACCACATGAGGCATCCAATGGGGTATCCCATGTGGTACATCCATTGGGGTGGGAGGTACACCATAGGGTGCCTTCTCACGTCCCATGGGCTTGTCCTTGTAGGAGCATTGTTCCCATGGGGTATGTGAATGTGTAATCGTTGGATGGACCATGGGGCAGCCACAGAAAAAGCACCTCCCTTCCGTGGTGTAGCACATGGGGCGACCCGTTTGGTGTCTCATGATGCACCCAACGGGGTATGCCATGCTGCCAGAAGTGGCCCGTGGGGTGCACCATGGGATACGGGATTGTGTCCGAAGGGGCGCCCCGTGGTGTTCCATCGTGCATCCATTTGAGATATGCCATGATGCTACAATATGTTACCATACGATCTACAACCCCTCAGCTCTACGGTTATCTGACTCTACTTCCCCTTAAAATGACTACATATCCTTATTAGGTATCCTTCATCAAATCATGCATGCCCAACGTTTGTATACCTCCCGAGGTCCATAAAGGTTAAATCTTCTTCACCTCGATAATGAGACAATATTTTCCCAACATGTTACACAGAACACGTAGTACGCGCGATCGAAGTATCCCACGCAGCTTTCGAAGTTGAGATTCGACGAAATCCTCGATCTCACAGCTGACGTTTATTTTTGTTTTCTTTTATAATATGTGTACACCATGAGACCTTAACCACGGGGATATGCGAATGTATTCCACAGGGTGTCACATGGTGTCCAACGGGGGAACCCATGAGAACTTCCGAGGGACACCCGATGGGATGGCAATCCATAGGAGGAAAAAAATACTCCCTTGGTGAAACAGATAGGGCCTTCAATGGGGTATCCGAAATGAGACATCCCATCGTATGGGAAGTCTACTCGGGTATACCATGGGGTGGACCACGATATGCCATGGGGTCATCCATGGAGGAGCACCGTTCGCGTCCATGGAACACACAGTGTGTGGAGCTCTGGGATGCAATAATGGGGTACACACTCTCGTGGTGCTACGTCGTCGAACTGTTCGATGTGGAGCATGTTTACTGCTACCGTGGGGTGATCTGGATGCCCGTGGGGGGTGCCAATCAGTACGGCAGTACTATGACCACCACCGCCTTCGACATCGTACATCGGCCGCCAGATACATTTCCATTTGCGGCGGCATCGACGATACTGGCCCTCACGAATTGAATGCCGCACCGTGCCAATTGCCATGGTCCACTAAAAGGTCTACAGGGGTCCACCTGATAGTATCGTTGCTGTGACAGGACCGTTGGGACTGGTGCTACGAAAGCGGGGACGCCTAGAGCTTTTTGTTTTGCAGCCGATCGAAGCCCCTCGGAAGAGTGACCTTTATTTACCCCTACCTGCGTGCGGCGTAAAGCTTCCATGCTTTTTTGGATTCGCCATACGAACCACTTTTGGGATTGTGTGACGCGCTGCGACAAGAAAACAAACCAAATGAACCACTCGCCAGAGTAGCCCAAACAAGGTAGCCAAAATAAGAAGATATAGGTATCTTCTACATTAGTTAATACTGCTCGGTAGTAATGATGGTTGTGATGGTGTCGCATCGGATCTTCAATACTATGCCGCTTGTAATATGCTCCACGGAAAACCCGCTCTAACGTGCGCCACATGGCCCCCCGACACGGCACGAGGGTGTCACGCACACCCCACACAGTGGCCCTCCGTGACCCCGGCGAAAGAACGGCCGACTATGCCCAACTCGGCGAGCGGGGAGGGTGCGAAGGCGCCCGTCCGGGGACGGCTCGCTTTTTCCGCCAGAACGGGGTGGATCCGCGCCGCTCACACTAACTTAATACCCTCACAAACTTCAAGATTATACTTTTTCAACATTCATTTCAACATGACATTTCCCCAAACTAACTTCAAGCATGATTGTTTTTTTTTTGTTTCGCCGAAACGTGAAAATTTCAATCCTGAAATCTGGCCTCATAATCAAATCCGTACGAGATAGCCGATCCTACACTAATTTCAATATGTTTCAAAATGCAAAAAAACGTCGAAACAAATCCGAAAAAATATCGAAAAGTCCGTTTCCAAAACTAGACTCAGAATTGAAATCCCGTTAACTCTCAATGAGATTGCCATACCTGCACTAAACTCAACATTATAAATGCCTACGTACAGAGCACAACAGTGCAGTTTCGGCATGTTTTATCATGTTAGTATACGATGAACCGGAAACACACAAACCCATGTTTTGAGGGAGTGATTATTGGTAGGGTATACCGGCCCCGCTGGCGTAGTAGCCGGTGTACCACTAGTAAATATAGTACCGTAGCACCTGGCTTGGGTCGAATCGTGCCATCCGTAAAGTATTTAGGGCTTCACGCCGACACAGGCTGATGCTGCAGTCTCTGTGCATCAAGGATAATTAGACACGCCTTCCTTCCTGTGGAGTCCATTACCACTGATTTTGTCTCAATTGTCCTTCTTTGCCCTTCGCTTATATATACCACTTATGCCGTCTCCCGTCCTCTGCCACCGTGCTTCGATTATTGATGCTCGCTGGGTGTCGGAATTCAAAAGCTACTGCATCGCCAAAAGCCACCCGCACTGTCACTATCGCCCAAAGAAGCCGACCAAGCCCCGGTCAAAAGAATGGGTTTGCCAACGGGACACCTCCAGCGGCGGTAAGCGAACGACGGAACCAGTCCAAAGAACAACCGGCGGGGACATCGTGGTGTCATCAGTTGGGCCGGCCCTGATCTCCCTCAAGAGGTAAAACGTGGTGGCACTGTACGTGATACAGCTATCCAAACCTGCCGATATACTTTTTGTCGCCTTGTTTGGGTTTCTCGCCTGTCTACCAAGCTACCGGTGCAGTTACAGCATGTAATGTAGAAGAAGGCTGGTTATTCTACGCCGTATCAATGGCAGCATTGACGACAATGTGTGTTTTCCACAGTTTGCAGCAGCAAGCAGCAGTAGTCTCGAGCTACCACTCGTTGGTCCGACGTCTGAACATCGCAACTCGAACGACAATAAATACTACACTCTTGACCAATACAATAAGGCGCACAAACGGGCGCATACAGGCAGTCACAGATACATGAAAAGGCAACTGGAATAACAGATGATCAGCCGGGTGCTGGTGGTGCTGGCCGCTAGCCCACATTCTAGTTTCGACTGCTGAGTTGGTGTGCCGGTTTCGCGGCGTGGGGCAATGCTTGGAACCCGCGGTATCCAGCCGCAAGGTTAGTCAGCTACCAATGACTCATCAGGAGTCTGACTTAACGCGGTGAAATCACACATCATTCGGACAGAATATGGTACATATCATTTTCGGCCGCCATCGTTATATTGTACATAATACGTCACAGTAATACTTGCGTATGTAGGTGTGCATGTGGTGGATGGTACTAATTTAGAAATGTATTGAATTTCTGCAGAAACATAATTGCGTTATTTTGGAGACGACAAACAGACCATACAAATCTCACACGGCAAAGATGGTATAAGGACCCCGCAGATCACATAGAATAGGGATCTATCTATCCAACAAGATCTAGCTCATGAAACAGGGATCTGATCTGACCAAGCTGTGCAAACGTTGCAACTCCGCAGGTGTCGGCTGAGCCCGTCCCCAGCGACGGGCCTTGTGGGGATGCAAGAAAACACCTTTCTGAACGACTATTTCGACTGCTTGGGCTTCTTTCCCCTCGCGACCAGACGGTGAGTAGGGAATTCGGTTGTCGTGCCATGCGTACACATCGACCTTCCATTTGTCCCGATCGAGCCTTCGAGCCATCATTATTGCCTTTCTAAACTGTGATCATTATCCAGGAAGGCATCTGCAACGACACCTGCCTCTTGAATCGACACGAACCGATGCGATTTCCACACGGCTTGGGGGGTTATAAAAGCGTACGCAGCACGCAAAACAAGAAACAAACAAACAATTCGGGGCACACACGACACCAACGAGAGGCTATGACGTCCAGTGAATCGGGTATTGTGTACAGGGTCTCTCGTGATACGACTCGTATCACTGCCCTTTGTGCGTCCGTCTCGCGCAGCATGGTTCGCCAAGCGATGGTCAAGATCATGCTAGCTCCAAGCCCGCAGCAGAACCAAGATCGGCCGTGTGAAGGAGCCGGCACCATCGCGAGGCAAGATCACGGGGGCTTTCCGCAGCACGGCGAGGAATGGGGGTGGGGCCAGGCGTTGGCAGAGCAAGACGTAGTGGCCAATTCTTCTACGTGCATCCTTTGGTGCGCGATCGCCCTCGGAGCTCTTTTGCAGGGCTTCTCAAAGGACTTTGTGAGTCGCCTAGTGGGCATCCCCCTGTTGTCGTACTCAACAAAGACATATCATTCCTGGCCATCGCCCCATTGACGATTCCCACTGTACACTCGGGTTGGGCTGGTAGCTTTCGCTGTGAGCAGCCGGAAATTCGTACACAAGCTGTGTTCCTTACCAGGTACGTACCAACGAGGCGTTAAGAAGGAGGGCACGGTGTGTGTAGTTATATCGTGGTCTCAGTCTGCCGCCCCACTTTATATTACAAGTTCTTGCAGCTTCACCCACCTAACGAAGGACGGGGGGGCTCGAGAGTGTTGCTATTTATCCTAGAGCGGGTCCCTTGCAACGAAAACCAGATATTATGAAGGAAGTGGTGGGCCTTGGTTGCCAGACCGGGACCTATGCTGAAACGGTCATTTGCGAGAGATATCGTACAACTAGTAGAATATATGTCGAAAATACGGCCGTCCGTTCGTTACCTCGTATGCCATTATACGAAGTATACAACATGCGCTAGAATAGTACCGGTGGGATTATGCTCTGACCGTAGTTCTGGGTGTTATCGAATCAGTTTCGGATTGGTTTGGTGTACTCTAGGGCCATTGTGAGATCACGCTTGGACCGTCGTCGGATTTCTCCAGAGATACTTCCGTATTGGTCTCGTCAGCCACCCGGGTACCGCCTTGGGCATCAACATGTGGTTGCATGCTTTGCGCGCTTTGCAGTAGCCGAACTGCAGTGTAAAGAGGTTTTATTTCTTCGGAAACGCCGGCAACTACGGGATTATGTTCGTGCTCTACGAGGGGTGGGAGAGGTTCGGTTGAAAAACACTGGCGAAATATATCGGGTACTTGGTCCGGCACTGCAGTACCGCTACACCACAACGACGCAAAGTGGATGCATATGGAGGATAGGGTTGGGGCTGGAGGTGTGGAATTTATTTTAGGTTGGCGGTTTAGATTTGTTTGGTGCTTATTTAGTCTACAGAAAATGAATCGCCTAGGTTGATATCAAGGAAACTTTTTTTCTCTCCGTTGCCACAGGAGTTCGTTTGGGACAGTCATAAACTTTCAATAGGAAACACGCCGAGTGTCTTAATCAACTGCCTCTATTATCGTGTATCGAAGGTGTCAGGGTACCTTAAGCGGGCGCAGGGTTCGCTGGGAGTCTGTTGTTCGAGAACTAGCGTCGAAGTGGCCAGGTGAGGGAGTGTTTCCAGTGGTTGAGCATGGGTACGGGTGGGTAGGACATCGACTGCACTTTGGGTAATACCCTATCGTTGAGAGGGAGAACGTGTTCCTTACCGGCCCTGCTAAGACCCGTACGAACTGTGGGAGTGGGAATTCCCACGGTTTACGCAGCCACTTTATCCTGTTGACTCCAGCGTTTTGGGTATGGTGCTGGTGTTGTATGGGATGCTTTCTTTCGATGTCCGTGAAATTACCCTCAGAGCAGGGGTTATACGTATATACCAGGTATGTGCTAAGAGCAATATCTGGGTTTTTGTGTTCGATGTTGAGGTTGTCGAGGCGACTAACTCTAGGTGTACTGTAAATGCCACGAACGTTTATGCCCAGCCCTAGCAGCGGTTGCTTGTACGTGAGGGATCGGCTACTGTTTATGTGGCTATTTCCGGTCGATGTGGCATTTCTCCGCGGAAGCACGAGACCAACATAATCAAGTATCTTTCGGTATCCAAAGCAATGCTTGTGGTCAAAAAAAGAGACATATTAAGCAACCAACCAGCACCAATCCGGCCATGTGGTGGGCAAGCGTAAACAATGTCTTGCGCGCATAAGCACAACCATCTGGTCGTTTTAGGATGAACTCATCACCGATTCAGTTTGTGAGTCACAGTAAAACATGAATGACGTCATAAAAAATACTAGGTGTGAATACGTGAAACGTTTCGTGTCATCCGAAGCGATGATTGCAATGATTGTGTTTGGTTGACAGTAGGGTGGATATGTACTTTTTAATGTGAACTGAGACGGGCTCGATAGCTCTTATGGACTTGCAGGTCACCCATAGTATTCAACTTCCTGGTCAGGGCCTACCCTACCCAGATACCCGGAGGGGCCAGGGACATAGGGTGACATAAATTGACCAATATGTACGTTCGCGTTCATGCTCGACAGTTCAGTTGTGATTTGTGGGCTCACTCGGTATCTTTGGATACGAATGTATCCATCTCAACTCTGTCTCTCTCTGCTTGGAACCATTGCCGTTGAGGGACCAGCAGGATGGCGTAGGTTAGGAACCTCTCCGCTTCACCGCCTTAAGCTCCCGGCATCTCGCTAATGCTTCCTTGTATGTGTAAATGCCAACCGCCCCGCAGGGCCTACCTCGTCATGGCCTTCTTGTACAACTTGCTGGGGGACCAGGCAAGTGCCTGTACAACGCGTCCGTCAGATTGCTGCGAACACGATAGGAATACGGCAGTCGATGCTGCCCTCTAGCCTATTGTATACCACTCAGGGTCCCAGCCAAAACCCGGATCAACGGAGAGACGTCGGGAAAAACTTGGAGTTTGCAGTTTGACGGCAGCACTTGAAGTAGACACCGTTAGCGGCTCGCGTGCCCTCAGTGTTGCGTACTGTGATTGGTCATATGGCCTGACGAGTGCAACATCCATGCAGTTAATCTTACTCTGTGTTTTGCTATTTATTGGGCCACGTTCCCTACCGGGAAACCTCGTGTATCCTGCAGCGAACAGTTGGGGGAAGTCAATCGAACTGAGCATCTGCGCTACGTGATCACGCCTTTTTGGTGCTGAATGGGAGTTCAGTCGCGCTGCTTCGTGCCGCGCTCAATGGAAACTTGCGCCCTTCGGTTTTGTACAGGGCTAGCCTAACAGGTTGGTTAAGATGCTTTCACGCCAGAGGTGCAGACCGTGACAATGAAATTTTCGCCCACGCTCCTAGGAGAAAGCATGATTGCACCCCGTAAAAACGCCGCTTCTGGCGGGTGGTCCTTTACTCTTTGGTTGGGTGATGGTGCACACTTCTTTGGAGCCCAAAGACGCCTCTCTTCCTTTTCTATTCGGAAATCTCGTACCCGTTGTCGACGCCTTCATTTTATGCTGCCGTGTCGCCTTCTACATCCGTCTTCGTGCCTCTTTTGCAACGGATAGGAGACCAACCGAACGTATCTGACCTACGCGAACAGCATCCTAGAGGGGCTTCCGACAGACGAGACCCCTAAGGTGGGGAGAACCATCGAACAGAAGCTTCCCGGACGGACGAACGCTACGGTAGAGGTGCACCCTGGTGTGCGAGGGTTCTCGACACATACTACGATAAGGGTGTTCTTCCATGTTTTTCTAAGGCTCCCCACTTGGGCGGCTCTGTATCTCATACAAAACACAACTTTTGGTGAAACTTGTGAGCTTAACCCGATGAACCATCCCATGACCTACGTACACAACGAACTATGTTGCCAAACAAGAATTGGAATACCGACGAGTTTGAGCTAGGGGGCTCCGTCGTCTGGAAACTATCAAAGGCATAATGTGCTACTTCAGGACCTGTATCGTAGCGCGCGTCTCTCACTTGCAGGCTCTACAAGTAGGAGGGGCACCTTTAGTTCCTTCGATTAAAGCCGCCCAGCGCGGGTCCGACGAGTGCACCTACAGTATTTCGCTGGAGTCTTCATCATTTATGCGTCTTGGTTTCGAATCAACCCCCCCCCCCCATGGGCTGAGGTTTCCCGCTGCGCCAACAAAATAAGTTTTACTAAGAAATTTATTTTGGTGAAGTACAGAGCCCACTTGTCCGAGAGACTAAACCACCTTAGTGAAAAGGGGAGTAGCCCCCCTTCGTGGTAGCACAACATGTCGTCGCCTCAACCCGAAGGAATGGCAATGGTTGCCTTGACATGAAGGAACAACAGTGCTTGCCACGGCCTAAGTTCATGGCGAATGAATCGGTAAAATACGAAACGGCATTTGGCGAGGCCCTCAACCGACGAGCCCATCAGTTAGGAAGTATTTAGTCGAAAGGCTGCTCTGAGGCATGTCTTATTACGGCTATCGTAGCGCGCGTTCCCGGCTTTGTGGTGTATTGTACATTGCTGCCATTTTTACACGCGCCGTGCGAGTGGCGAACGCCAACGCTCGGGCCATTGCCTATTCGTCGGATCAAACATGTTTGCCCCAGGGATGAGATGGTTCGGCGTCAAAACGCCATTAACCAATTGACACGGGAGTGTCAAGGAGAGAGCGTTGGCATGCATCGGTTTGGACGATGGGGAAACCACAGATCAACTGCGAATTTACGAGACCCGCCAAATGAAAATAATCAGTAGACGGCGGAAGCAATACGCTTGACCGTGAATCGTACGTGGGCGCACGGTGAATACCAATACCAGAGGCATGGGGTATTTAAATGTTTACAGTAGGCCATGACGTAGTTGGGGGCCATCCGGTTTTCACTCGACATGGGCGCACGACGAGTACTATTGACAGATGCGTGACAAACGCGTGGCGTGTGTAAGTGTTGTCTGTAGACAAAGAAATATCTCGGGGACATAAATCCGGCAAGGTTGTCACCCCTGCCGGACGGGAGAAAGTATATTTCGCTACATCTGAACGTGTTCGGTGTTGATTCGTACAGCGTTTCACTGTTTCTACTCCGCCTCAGGGGATGTTAAGCATGCTACAAACGGAGGGACACAACGCAAACCTCTACATGCGGGGGAGCTCCCGTAATTTAGGCGCCCGTCCCAAGGAGCATTTAGAGGAAATCGGCGTTATCCCTTCGGTAAGACGGTACAATCGACAAGCTGAATGGGGATACCATCAAATTCCACTCTGGATGGTTTTCGTGGCTGTTTCGTGGGGTTCAAGTCTATGATTTGAGAGCGCACGCATATGATATGCTGGACCCCGTGCAATGTATTTAGTGGTATTGATTATGTGAGGTAGCCAGTGCTCTGACTCCTTTAGAGTCGTGATTGCACGCTATAAGGCTACGTGTCGTCAATGCAAACATATCTGTCTAGCCAAGTTATATTTTACCGAGTTGATACGATTTACATTCAGTTCTGGACACATGCTACGATAGACGTGCATCAGATGTTTTCTGAAGCTGCTCACTTTCGGAGCTCAGTGCTTCATCCACAAACTGATTTTGAGTGAGCTAAAAGTGCAAACCGATTGAACAAACCCATGACGTAGGCATAACAAAACTTAATATTGCAGAACAAGAATGATACCCCGACGAGTTTGGGTTTAAGAGGTCCTTCATCCAGAAACGAAAAAAAGGCCAAACGTGCAACCTATATCGTAGCACGCATTTTTACATCAACTCTAAGAATTCACTTTAAATCGATTGAAGTTGGTTTTCCACGTATTACGAAGGCGTTACGGGCGTGTGGTTGCTCTCGACGGCGGTCTCTGAACGCACTAAATTGGAACAGGCCGGTCGAGTACGATGAAGCTGGTGGAGTATGGTCGTTTATGACGCTCTATATTTTTGTGTTAGATCCCCGGTTGTACCGCGCCAGCTGAGTCCACTGCTCACACTAACCTCTGTAATGACGATTTTTGCGCCGCCTTTGCTGTTGTCTTCACGGGCACACGTCAGTTGAGAGATACCGTGCACGAGACGGACCTCTGCCACATACTGTTCGTCGCCGACCGGCGCTTGAGGAAGAACATGCTCGAGGACATTCGTGTCGAGAGCGTCATCGCAAGAACAAAAGTGCAGCAAACCAACTCGCAACATGGCGGGTCGGAGGAAGAGCGAGGGGCGTGCCCAACTGAAGGCGAGAGCGAGGAAGCGGAAGAGATATGGCTGGGAGCAGACCGGATGGAGCCCATGCGATTAGGTTCTTTCGTCGACAAGGGAATTGAGAGCCAGGGCTGCGGGGACCCCGTCCCCGCCGGAATGGGAACAAAGATATTTGTCAGAAACGTCTTCCCGCAGTTGTCCCGCCTTTCTAGCGCCATTGAGAGGTGGGTGGTTTTCCGAGCGATATGTCATGTTTTATTGCTGTGAACTGAATGTGAAATACAGCGGGGGGGAAGAGGCCAGCATACGCCTCGTTGCGTATGGATGGCCCCATTGTTGGTTGCGCTCGATATTGATTGTTGTCGATGTCGACTCACGATCGTCCGGTCTCTGTGTCAATGTTTTCCGTGGCAGCCGAGTACACATAGTGAAGCGTTGCGCGAGTAGGGGGTTTCCGAGCTGCGAGTCCGCAACAGTGAGTCTCAGAAACGTAGGCCCCCTTCCGTGTCCTTAGTCGGAGCCCCACATTTGCTTCTGACCAGCGATAGCAAAGGAAAACCAAAACGATGTCAGAATACAGCTCTTACCGTGCATCTTCTGGTGGGTCATTAACGATGAGCCTGGACGATCACCTGCAGGATGCTGGTGTCGACTGGGTGTTCTACACCTTAGCAGGTTTAGATATGCTTCCCAGGCATCTACTATATTTCCCATCGAGTCTTCTCAGAGAATGTAAGAGAAAGATACCAGGTTTCTAGGTATCCTGATAGGCGTGATCCGCGAATTATCTGATACGTGCATATAAATGTTTCTGGCAACAAAAGCCACAGCCGAAGCAGCCACAAGCGAGAGGGTTCCAGGTCTGAATGTCGATTGCTTGAGTTTGTGGCACGGCATGCAACCGCGGACGATCGGGGTATATTTTATCTTGAAATAAGACGTACGATGCCTTCGCAAACCGAGTATAACAATACCTCTGTCATTTTGTCCGCGTGACAGAGTAATAGCCCGTACCCTTCTGCCGCCGCTATTCCCTGGTGCGTGGGTTTATCCCCTCGGTGACACGCAGGTCGACCATAAGCTCAGGACTGGGAGGCTACCTCTACCACAGGTGTGCTTGACGTCGTGCGGCCCTTGAGTGAGTTAACCTTGATCGGCCCCTGGTCTCGAGGTCGTTAAACAGTGGCCACCCTTCAGTCTTCGATCTGATTCGAGCGACTATCGCGAGTCGTGCTACGGTGGGGAATGAGACTCGACGCGTGCTACGATATTAGAGGTTGCATTATTTGGCGTTTGTGTTCCTGAACGACGGGGCTCCTTACCTTAACCCAAACTCGTCGGGGTACCATTCTTGTTTTGCAATATGAGTGCTCTGTCTTTCCTAGGTCCGTTTCAAAACACAATTGGGTTGCACTTTTATTTTTTACTCGAAACTGGTTGTGTGGGTGAAACACAGGGCTTCTAGAGTGAGGCGCCTCGGAAAACAACTGCTGCACCTTTATCGTACCATGTGCCATTCCAGCACCTAAACCTAGTGGCTTTCCTCTCTCGGGGAGCGGTATACCTCGCCCAGCAACCGACTATGTGAAACACCAGATGCACCCTACACCAGTCAGGGTGTGCACTATCCTTCATACCACGATTAGGGTTCAGCAAACGTTCTGAAACTCCCTATATCAGGGGCGCATCATTCTTCACCCGAATGCCTGGAAAAAGAGGTATCCTGTAGACTGAATTGGAGCTCCAGCGACATAAGTAGTCCCTCGGTTGAGGAGCCCGTCAGCCATTCCCAGTGACATCTTGTTGTTTCTGCATAATCCCATCTTGACGCGTGCTACGATAAAGGTAGCACGTTTTGGCTATTTTGTTTCTGAATGGCCGAGCTCCTTAACACAAAATCTGTCGGGGTGGCGTTCTTGTTTCGCAGGATGATTGTTTTTTATACCTACTGTAGTTGATGGTTTCATCAATCGGGTTGCAGATTTTAGTTGACTCAAAACCAGTATGTGGGTGAAGTACATAGCTCCTAAAGTGAGGAGTCTCATGAAATAACTGGTGCACCTCTATCGCAGCATGTGTCTCCTTTTAGGTGTACCTGGTACAACGGAGACTATTGCAAACCAGCTCCAGCGATATTGGGTATAGTTCCTGAGTTGGGGAGTCCGTCAGTTATTCCCAGTGACAGTTTGGTCTAAGCGGGCTACCCCTATCGTGAGATTACTATTATGAACAAATTACCTCTTCTAGGCATATGACGGAGGACCCATGCTACGATAGAGGTGTTGTTCCATGATGTTTTTCCTTGGGCTTCTCACCTTAGGAGCTCCATATCACACACGAAAACTGTATTTGAGTAAACCGAAAGGGAAGCCCAATGGGGAGAGCCCATCTGGACTAGGTGCAGAAAGAATATGTATTAGTAGTTCTAAACAAGAAGGACATTTCGACGATTTTGGGTTAAGAATCCCCGTTGTGCAGAAACGAAATAGCCGAAAAATGCAACCTCTA
Organism: Costaria costata; assembly: GCA_036873775.1. Taxonomy (NCBI): domain Eukaryota; class Phaeophyceae; order Laminariales; family Agaraceae; genus Costaria; species Costaria costata. The sequence goes on along the minus strand of JAYJME010000764.1, from coordinate 1,924 downwards.
TCGTAGCACGCGTCGGAAACTATTGTGAACCAGTGCCAGTGGTATTGGATAGTTCCTGAGATGAGGAGTCCATCAGTTATTCCCAGTGATGTTTGGACCGAAACGTGTTACCTCTACCGTGGGATGACGCTATGCAAATTTCCATAATCTAGGCATATGACGGAATGTTTTGCAAACCAGCTTCAGCGATATTGGGCAACTCCGCAGGTGCTAACTAAATGTGTTAACCTTTATTGTAGCAAGGGTCTGACGCGGTTACTGGCAGTGCTGGGTATTGCTTATACTATTTCCGCACATTGTGCCTGCGCCCGCCTCTGCCATCTCCCCCCATTTCGTATCGCCCAGCACGATGGCCTACATGCAGTTGTTCAGGGGGGACTTGAACGGTAGCTTCCAGTCGATCAAAGTTTGCGCCGGGGTGATCACACGTTTTCCAGGCCTCTGTCGCTACAGGTTTGTACTGTAGTGTTGTTGGAATTGAGCCTGTGCTGCTGCTAGCACTGTTTCTCAATATCGCGCGTGCTGCACTAAGGGACTGTTGAGTAACGCCTTCTGTGTCCCCTCCCCTGGCGGGGGACGTCGTTCAGAGCTTGTGGTGGGTGTGAAGCATACGGTACCTGTTTACTCGTAAACCTATTTTGTCTGTCTGCTTGCGCCTGGTCAGCACCCCCTACAATTTTTTGTGCTACCGAGGAAGGAGAAAGGCACGAACGTTGTTGATGCTGGTATGTCTTGCCCAAAACACAGTCGGTTGTAACGTCTACAGAAGCTAAACCATCGCCACCAGAATTAATGAAGGCATGTAACCATTGCATTGGACCGTACGCCAACTGCCCGGGGTAATCAACGGTATCGCGCCAGTTAGATGCCGCGGGTCGCCTTTTTCGGCCATGCCAAATAAGTTTGTCTCCTAATCCTGGTGTCCTTTCCCAACCGGCAGTGCTCCCAGCAAAGCGCGATGCGTGAGGGACCGACGCCACATCTGATTCGATTGGACCCATATGTTTTCGTGGCCGCGCAGGCCGCACGCGGTGCACGCTGTGCTGGCGGTTACAGCCTCAAGCATGTCCAGGGACCTGTACGATCCGCTCCGAACGATCTACAACTCGATCTTGCCGTGGAATGGCCGGCCTGCTCCGCCACTGGAAGAGTGGCGCGGGGGGCGTCCCATGTGCGACACTCTGTTCTGTAGGTACGGCGGTGTACGGTCATCACCATACAACGCATGCTACATTAGAGATAGGACTGTTTTGGCTGCAATCGGGATAGTCTAAGCGACGGGGCTCCTGAACTGACGAATTATGCAGTATCCTTGGGATCTCTGTTGCACTTCACCGCATCATTCGTGTTGCACGTAAGGCTATGGGAGATGTCGATATTTTGCCAAGGACAGTGTTTGGGACAGGCATATATACTTTGAGGTGAGGACCCTCACAATATGCAGGTGGTAATCATACCCTCATCATACTTGTATAAGGTGTGCTACGATAAAGGTTGCACGTTTTGGATTTTTCTGTTTCTAAAGATCGGTGCCTGTAGAGCCGGAAACGAGTTTTGGGGACAACACTACTTGGGAACAGAGTGGGATACTTTTTGGGGTAGTAAAAGGGTTAACCCAAAATCGTCTGAACGTCAGTCCTTTTTAGCAACATGATTTGTTTAAAGGCCTAGTCCATGGTGTTGCTCCTCGGGCTGCCCTTTCAGTTTATTCAATAACTGTTTTCGGGTGTGATATGGAGATCTTAAGGTGCAGGGCCTCCGAAACAAAATGGTGCACCTCTACAGTCAGTACGCGACAGATGTTAAGAATCTCTTATGTTTGGCCAGACTGGGATTCGTATGTAAGGCTGGGTGTGCTCCACACTAATTTCAGTACAAAGAGGTCAAATTCTTATTTTTTCTCCAAAATTTCAGCCTCAAATTC
>JAYJME010000763.1:0-19878 GCA_036873775.1 Costaria costata | reverse complement strand
CCAAAAAGAAAAAAGGAAAAAAAGGGAATATCTCATGTTCAAGAACCTGTAAAACTCACTCACTTAGAAAACACCTATTAATAGGGAACGATGAGAGCAATGCGATCATTGTATACTGAGCCCAATACCGAGCAAGTCGGAGGTGAAATTGGATGATACTCAGAGTCTCATCGGGGTACGATATTTTTAGTCTACTTTTCCTCTCAGTAAAAAAGAGAACGACCATTTTGGTGCAAACTGCCTGAAAAATACGGGAAAATCCGAGTTTTTGTTTACGTTACGAACGAACGTACTCGGGGTACGAGTGCGACGACGCATTCCTAGGTATGGTTTTTTCGGCGTCATACCTGTATATGTCGGAAGGGGCTTGAAGTATACGTTCGCTTGGGGTTCGCCACCCCGTACACCGCCACCTCCCTACCGTCCACCACACGAACGACAAATTGATGAGTTCATGGACGACCAGCCAGTTTGCGGACAAATATATAACTTACCTGTAGATCTATCTACTCGTAGCGAACGTTGAGCAAACGAAAAACCAAGGTGTTGTAACGTGCAAACGGCAAACGGGGGTACGCTCAGTTGGTGTCCTGTTTCAATCTACCCCCCGGCGCATCGGTGTGCAATACCCTCCCGGCATGCTTACAAGTTGGTATGATATATCTTGGCGATACGGCCAACTACAGCAGTACTCTGCTGCGCATACATATCATACACGATCGCCAAATAGTATCGGTATACGCCTATACCACAGGCGTATCATTGGGTGTAACGGTTGGTAACGGCGATGATCCGCTCGCTGCAAAACAAACACAAAGATGAATATCAACCACTCAACTCGTCGAACTCACAGCTGTCGTATTTTTAACAACTTTATCGTAACACAGAATTAAAACTCGTACGCGCGCGCTCGTTTCTCTAGTCGATCTATCGTATAGTGATGGTGGGGACAATGGAACGTCGCGAACTTTGTCCCAGCCAGCAATGCCTAGCTGTGATCCGAACGACCACCTCTTGGTATCGCTGCATCCATCGCTCGTAGAGCTGGGTCTGTGCTGACCCTGCCGCGCCTTCTTTGGGTTATCATGCAGTAGACTTCCCGACAGCCTCCTGTGGCGATGTGACAAGCCCTGGTCCTACAAGTAGATCATCTCCAACGAATTCATACGATAGCTGCTGCAAAAGTAGTCGTCGCTCGTACTCGCATAGTAGAAACTAACTGTTGGAGCAGTAATAGGGATATTTCGGGCTGTCGTCAACTTGTGTGCGTTGCTGGACGGCGTACGGCAGACGCTTCAACGGCAACAACTTAAGCTACGAGTACAACCCATCCATGGACTGCAACAGTCCACACGATACGAGTATTTACGGTGGTTTAGTGTTCTAAAGTGAAACGAGGTGCCCAATAAATAGACCATGCCTCAATTTGTAATTGGCCAACACATCTACCCTCAGATGCCATTTGGCACCCTGCTCCCACTTAGTGGTGCAGAAACATATACTACTACAGCAGCCCTCCGCAGGAGCCGCGGGAGGCCGAGAGCGCGAAGCGCAAACCGTAATACCGTGTGGTCTGCACTTTAGTGTGACAGTGTGACAGTCGCCGTCCATGGGTTGTATGTAGTAAATAGTCGCTCTCGGACACTTCAGGCAACTCAAAAAGGGTCAGTATTTTAATCACGTTTTGGCGCCGCCGTCGAAATTAGAAATTACTCGAGTTCGCTCCTTGTGCTAACAAAATATATCGTGCTCGGAATAAGTGAGCTCGTAGCAAGGTGTTGAAACGGGGGTACGCCCTGTTGGTTATTGTCGATAGTATACTGTAGTAATCAGAACCAAATATGTTCAGGAAAATTAGGGAGTGAAATATACCTGGTATGGTTTATTGCCTCCGTCGTGGGTTCTGATTACTACTTGTACAGTCTCCCGAAATAAAGAAACGAAAAGTACCACGAAGGTGGTGGCATTGCCCTAAAAGCAAGGATGACGAGTCCCTCGGTCTCAGCCTGTTGTCGCACCTTCCTGGAGTAAAAAGCGGACCGAGTTCCGACCCATATATTGGTGAATATACACCGCCTCCATGGCCACGCACTATTTCCAAGTCCGGTTGAAAGTTATCTTTTCGGTTTCGTGTATCACTTTTGGTCCGCGGCGCTGTACCGTAACCCGAGGTCACGCGGCCGACCGACCTCCTCCCCCCTACACCACAACCTAGTCCGGTGACGTACCCTGACTCGAGGTCACACGTTCACCCGACCTCCTTCCTAGCCTAATCCGCGGCCTACCATACCTTGCAAATTTAATGACTGGTGGTACATAACATGGAGTACATCTGTACAGCACTCGGAACACTAGTCGATTGGTGCCGGGTGTGTTCCCTCACTTGCCGATAGTTCGACCAGGCGGCGTTTATCGACCTCATATACTGACTCTCAAAATACGGCCATCGTCTCCTCAGCAAAAAAAAAAACGAAAAAGGCGGGGATAACCAACCATTGTAAATAATATCTGGTAACCTCTACACCACCGGGGTGACCAGCATGAGCCTGATTCGACAAAAACAAGTGACGCCACAATGCGCTCAGTCCGGACTACAAGAAAAAAATGGTGCCTGCTATTTATATAGCATCGAGAAAAGCGGGATGTAAATCCGTGCATCAGAGAGAGCCTTGGCACAATCGTTGGGGCACAACCTGGGGGGTTGTCCCTCCGTAAAGTGGTCACCAAGTGATCGTGGCCTTAATCAGGAACGTTGACACCGAGTGTACCACCCCATGCTAACCTCGCTTTCACACCACCCCATGCTAACCTCGCTTTCACGCGAAACGCCTACCAGGTACTCGTAAACCATAAGCGTCGCAACAGCAGCCGTCAACTAAACGATATATCCGGTGCGCAAACTAATAATACTGAGTCCATCGGCCAGGCAAGCCTCTGCGGCGGTGAAGCTCCACTGGAATTCCAGGGAGACGGTGTTTCTTGGTTGCGCTATGCTCAAAAGCAAGCCTCAAGGGTGTGGTAGGTCAATAGAAACCTCCATGCCCTCTGGGTCCAACCGGCCTCGATGAACGGTGATAGTCGCGGGCTGCTCTCGAGTGGGTGAAAGGGGACAACACCGTGTGCACAAAGGTGTGGGGGGGGGAGCGCGACGCGATTAGGTACTCGTATCTCAGCAATCGTCAGAGCAGTGCTGATATAGTCGTACAGGTATATACGGCATGGCAGCGTTCGCGCAGAGAGTAATTGCCCCGTGACGGCTGATGATAACCCCTGGCAAACAAACGTCGACAAGTCAGACCAACTGGCGACGTGATTCGATTCGGCAGAACAAGCTAGAGGGAAGCTGCAACACTATTCCCTGGTCTGTGTTATTTCTACATGACGCTTGTGTCAGTAGAGAGAAGCAACTGATGGAGGGTATGCCCTCTTATCACGAGAATGACATCCAACTCCACAGAGCTCGAGTCTACCGTAGAGAAACTCTAGGTAGCTACCATAACTCCTACCTGGTACCTGGTATGTTCCAGGACTTGAGTCTCACACAAATATAAACACACAGGTCCCGTAACCGAAGGCCGGGCGCTCCATCGAAGGCTGTCTACGCGAGGAAATGCACGCAGTGCGTACAGGTGTTTGCTAAAACCCGAGCCACAGATGGAGATCCGTACCCAATGGACATCTGAACGTGAAAAAATAACACCCCCAGGGGTACACATAATATAATCAGAGGACGAATGCCGTTGGACAGGAAACGTGTGCCCGTCAACAGTCGTTTCAGGGGGGGGGGTATCACGACAGAGAGAGGTGATTTCATGCTCCAACTGATGCCCAAGGCTACCAAGACACCAATGGTTCCTTGGACCGCCACCTCCCAAGTCTAGTCTCTCACCTCGACCGACCCTGTTGAGGACGAGGCCATGGCGTTCGTCACCTCTTCAATGCCCTGTTTCGACCGAAGGTGGATACATATGTTCAACATTGCAGCGCGCACGAGGGCCAAGTTCGCGAGGAGTAGGGAAGAGTTTTGTTTTTGCGTCAGGTGCAGAGCGTACCAGAAAAACAGGCGCCCAAATGTCGGAATTTCCTATCCTAGCCGCTTCCCGTTGCGGTGATTTATTCAGACGCACTTCGCGCGCGTACTCGTAGTTCTTACGGGTCGATGAGCGAAACATAAACAAACCAGCACAGACTAACCAATGAAGAGATAATCCAAACGACGAAGTAAGCTACCATCAAGGCTATCATAGCTACTCTAGATGGGATTGGTAACACACTCTTCGACTCGCCGTACCTTATCTCCGGGGCTCTTGGTGATGCAAGCAACAAACCCGCCTCCGCCGGCGCCGCACACGGAAAGCCCGTGGCACAACGGCCTCAATTTCTCCAGTAGAGCCCTAACCGCAGGCGGTTCTGCGCCTGAACGCCAAAGCACAGGAAAGGGGGGCTCATTTATCTTCAGATCGGAGATGCATGTGGCAATCTCTCACAAGACGAGGCTTGTGTACATGGTGGACGTCATTTGGACTCGGTGCATTTCTGAAGGTTGGCCATCTGCAATTTTGCGAACCTGCCGCTGTTGAAGACATAACATACAAAGCAGAATAATTTGCGCGGGGTTGAAGACGACGGGTAAAGTGGCGACAGAGTGCCTGCGCCGCTTCTACAGAAAATGTAGACCTGGGATCATCCCCTCCTCCTTCTGTCCCAAAGTATCTGTATCTTGATTGACAATAGTGCCTGACGCTTTGCGTTGTCCACGGCACTCTACCGCCGACCGGACATTGGTCACGCTGTGTACTGCGCGCTGAGCGCGGCATACCTGGGGCCATCCTTTTCTTCTGCTCCCAATAAGTTGAGAGGCACCGCCCCAGAATCTGCAGGTCCCCAGCACCACGGCAGGCGTTCGCAGCCTCCTCTGCGTTCGACACCAGCCCCTGTTTAGACCGCAAACGTAGCAGGTCGGGACCAAGCTTGAGCACAAAATACCACCAGAGGTATTCAATTTTGACGCATCGTTGTACAGCAGTTACCAGAAACACTTGTCACAACATGTTATTTATGGTATGGGTCGTCCGTCAAGATAGCTCTGCTGGACTGCCAATGTTGTCTGTGCCGGGTAGTTCGTCGCCGATAACATTCCAACCAGCAACTCGTGGAATTCTACTGTGCCGCCGAGTTGCCTTGCAGTTGGGTGAGCAACACAGACCAAAGTGGGACGACCTCTTACGGCGGTTCAGTATTCGAGCTGAAGGCCTTATTACGCCCAATTGCCACAAGTCCAAACGAAACCGAACGGCTTGAGAAGGGTGACAAGCACTGCGGCGTACCGCGACCGCCTTTAAATAAGGCCGGCAGTCAGCACATGGTCTCGAAAGCACGACGAGCACTGGCATAACAGACAACTGTACAGTCTACAACCCTGGGAAACGCGTATCCATTGCGCTTACCTTGACGGTGTTGACAGTGCCTGGAAGGCGGTCGTGCCACCCTCTCACCACCCCTTGTAGTAGATCCCTATCCGTGATCGGGGGCGGGGGGGTGTATGCGACAGGTAAGCGAACGGGGACCAGTGTAATCCGTATGTTTGGTCGGGTGCCAAATTATTGACGACATTTTTTAGGCCCTACTGTAGGTGGATAAGCTACGGCTACCAGGGTGCCATCAACGATTAGAAGAAGAAAGAACTCCAGAATAGCACATCGATATCAAGAACAGGGAACATTGTTCATACACAATACGTGCTCAAGGCGCGACCTGCTGTATCAGTACGATGTCATGTCGAGGGACGGAAGGTGACGGCAACAACGTTACGCGACACAGCTGGTGCAAACGGAAAATGAAAACTCTGTCCACATTTCGGGCAGAGGACGCGAGCAAGCAGCAGAACAGCATTGCCACGCAAGAGCATTCACAAAACATCGCACACAAACGGTTTACATCGCACACGCACGGTTTGTCAGCCAAAACAATACTGTATAAAACCAACGAATAAAATATTCACAATCGACGAAGTTAAAAGGACTCTGGAAACAGTACCCAAAGAGAAAATAAATATATCCTCCGACCTGGCCAACCGCTGCTTTCCGGTGAAGACGAGAACAAGGCGATCGTTGACAGCATCCTCGAATGCCCCATCGAGGGCGATAGGCTCCGTCACCACCTGGCGGGAGGTGAGCACGCATCGCATTAATAGCATACACCTTCGTGTGACTGCGTACGAGGCACATACAATGCTACCATCATTTAATAGGCCGAACTATTCATATAGCGAAACGTAGGGTATAGCGCTGCCCGTGAGACACGGTTGTATGCTCGGGTGGCTGATTTCCGGTGCAGCCATATCTGGTTCGTCGCATAGCGAACCACAGATTCCACTGTAAAGGTCGTGCTGAACATACAATGTCGACCGGAGAATTTATTTTGAACACCGCAAGAGTTTGGCACTGTGATACTACTGCTGCGCAATCCACCCGCTGGGGCCTTGGCGCATCTGCCGCATGAGTGGTCGACTTCAAGCTTTTTCTTTGACCATCGACAGTACGACGAGAAAATGCCGATACCCCCCCCCTAGTGTATACCAGGTACTCTACAGTACCTGAAGAGGCAAGTTCGCTGTCGTCCTGCAGACCTTCACCCCGCCCAACAGTCCACCGACTTGGTCTTGATGCCCACCACCTTGAGTACAATAGGGCGTCACGCAGCACAGCACAGGCCCGATGGCGTGACAGCATTCGGTGCACACGGGCATCTAGGGATCGAATGAGCGGAAGTTGAAATATATTTTTTCTACTCCAGAATACCTGGATTTACGTTTGTCCTGCTAACCCGGCGTGTTTGGCGTTACGCGCTCGGCAATCTTTTCCATTCCCATCTGCTTTGTCGAGGCTCATTTTCGCGGCATGACAAAGGCTGTGTCTTCGGGCACACCGCAGCCTGGAAAGCGCAAGAACAATGCCCGAAAGGGCTGGAACAACGCCGATATGTGTCTTATGTATCGAACTAGTACAAGTAGAATGTCAACTACTGTATGTGCAAAACGGGTGGTATTATACCATCGTCGAGGTTTAGCTTCACTCGCCGAATGACAGCCATGTAAAATTAAAATTCCGCGTTCAGCATCGCTTAAAAAAACGCATAAACCAATAAACCAGAACACAGATACAAAACATTAAAAAACGATGTCCATCTTGTCAGCAAAAACGACATTCGGCCGGTTTGGCTGTTAGCGAACCACCTAATCAACCAATGCACCAACCAACCAACCAACCAACCAATCAAATGTCGCAACCAACCAACGAACTACGCAAATCACGAAACTGAATTGACCAGCCCATCCACCTATTCAACCTGTCCAATTAGCCGATCCATCAGCCAATCGAAGCACTCACCGGCAGTCATAAGCTGCTCTACTCGAAGAACGGCGTGCACCAGACTGTTCGAGGACATGCTTCGACCTGCTGCCACGCATGCTGCGCTCAGCACGACCCCTGCATTCGCGGCGGCAAAACGTTGGGAGCATTGGTTTGACGACGGCAAGATATCAGACACATAGACACAAACCAGGACGAACCTGGTGCAAGGGATGGGGCATGATCTTGAGGTACGCCACGTAGGTTTCAGTACACGTTTTATCCTTGCATCGCAAGGCTTGCGGACTTCTGCTGGGGACGTCTCGAAAGCGGAAGGACAACGCTGCACTGCTGTTTCGAGGGGGCAATGTATACAACACAACCACGTTTCTAGACCTGTAAGTCTGTCGTGCCGACCGCTCCCCAAAACATCGGTTCAGCTTCGCCCCCGGTTGGCCACATGCGCTGCATGTTCGGTATACATATACTGCACCTTCGTGTCACTCTACCTACTACCGATATATTCGGTTCACGCGGCATCATCACCTACAGGTACTTAGACGGAGTCCACTCCACTGGCGATGTTTTCGATAATGAATTACCCATCGCATCGGTGATACCGGTCAGTGGCACACAACGTCAGCCTCATCGTCGCCGTCAGCTACTTAATAGGCTGTATACACGCCGTGACGTGGAGTTTTACTCTAAACCATTGGACGGCTCAAGCACGGCAAAGGTGCTGCTGTTGGACGCCCCCGCTCATACCAAAGGCGAGTGCCCAGAGTCGGATCAAGAGCAGTCAACAGGCTCCAGCTTTTTTCGACAGCGAACAGGACGCACAACAGCAGCCTCACCAGCGAGGATACTGCTGGTTCCCATACCCGAGCCCTGAGGAAGCCCAGACCGGCTCGTGATCCGAATCCCTCCGGAGCCAAACACGGCGCCTAGCTGATTTTGAAGAGACATGTGCTCCGGAATATCAGCAGGGTGCGCCACAGAATCGGTTCCATCGGAAGGAGGCGCTGAAGGAAGGGTGACGATGCCGGCGCAAATAAGGGCGGCCTTGAGGAGGGCCGCAGGAGCCTGCGGGACACAAAAATCGCTGAGGAATTTCAGTGGCAGAAACGACGCGGCATGGGAAGAAGAGAGGGTACCGGATTTTAGAACTGGCCTGAGTGATACCATGATTCGAGCTATTTTAATATTTTGTTGATGGGGCTTACGGGAAACATGCCCGTTATGTACGTTTGCAAGACCTTATGTTAACCACCTCAGCATTTTGCTGCGTATTGAATGCCGTCGCAGAGCCCGTCAAATGCCTCACAGGACTCGCCCAGGTGAAACTGCGTACCCCCCGCTTTGTCCCCCACACAGACTCACGCGAAATCAAGTAGGCTGGAGCAGACTGTCCTTGATGACACCGTTCCGTCCCGACCTTCGCACACAAGCTCCACGCAGGATGCCTCGATCCTCTCGCACCGCGCCTCAACAGGCCTCTTTCCAGACACTGTTACGGCCATGTTGACAACCGCGCCGCCCGCTTCGTAAGAGATGGGGGGGGTGTCGGTCCAGCCGCCTGCGACGTCTATCCTCGCGGCTGCTCTGCTTGTCACGCATGCGCCTACAGGCAACGCTTCCTGTTGGGACCGTTCTCGGGGTTTGTGTTCTGGCTGCTGCTGCTGCTGCTCCCAGCGCTGCTTCTCTTCTTGCCTTCGCTCGTTTGTTCGCCGCGCATTCTCTCGGATTATGTTTTTATGGTTGATGTGTGCCTGCATGTGACGCGCCATGCCTTGCTGTCTAGGAGTAAGCGTCGAAATTCGTTGCTGTTGCTGTTGCTGTTGCTGCTGCTGCTTCTCCTCCTCTAGCTGCTCAGGAACAGAAGTAGGAGCGAGTAGTTCTCCGGTGCGGTCATCGGCGTTCGAAGAACCACCAGAATAATCTCCCCCGTCTGCGGCGGCGGCAGCCTTGCTTTCCTCCCCGGCTATTGTCTCGACCTGCCCCGGTAATGAAGACAGACCGACAGCTGCAGCCTCATTCGTCGCGATCTCCCACCTCGCTGGCGGTTTTTCAACAAAGAGCGAGGCGGTCATGACCGCAGCAGACACCACCAACGCGGCGGCACGCTCGTAGTGACGCGCGCACCGAACGACAAGATGGGGGTCTGCAAACGGCAACACATCAGCGCCGACACTTCTGCTTCCCTCACTGCCAGGGGGTATTGGCGAGCCGTCCACGAAGTAAGGTACGCCTTTAGAGTATCAAGGGGGTAGAAAAGAGAGGGTAAATGGGAGGGTCGGCAAGAGTAATCGAAGCACGCGATTGAGAAAAAGACAAACAATGCAAGGATAGCGGCGGCGTGGGCTACTAGGCATTCGCGCCGCGCAACACGGTAGTGAGCACCTCCGGTAGACGCTTCGGGAAGGAACATGGAAACAACAACGCCCGAAAGGAGGAAATTCTTCCGCCGAAAATTGTGCGAGCAAAACGAAGACCTACACACGAGCCGAGTGATTTGTCGAGGTCGTAGTCGTATGATTCGTCAACGTTTACAAATTAGCGTCGAAACATGGTCAAACAATGTCGCCGGGAAATATGCCACCGCATTCCCGCACAAACTCACCCGTACCTGTAACGCCGAGCCACGATTGACGGAGGCTCTTCAGCGCCACCACCGATCCGGGGAGAGCGGCTGGTGCCCCCCAACCCTCCCCACCAGCGAGGGGATTCAAGGTGTCTAACCCCCGCATGGCTGCCTGCCAATCGGGATGCTCGCCGGGTCCAGAGCGATGCCCGCCACCTGGAGATCCATCGGGTTTTTGCCGACGTTTGGATTGGGCGGGTGATTCAGGTTGCTCAACCTTGCGCGATTCGGAGTCTAACATGGGGGTTTAGGTGCGATTTAGCGCAGGGTCCGACAGGAAACACATTCCAAGCCTCAAATGGGAACATATATGGTGCTGGCATCGGTAGTTATTGCAGAATGCAGGGCATGGCGAAGATACTTACGTCGTCCCGCCGTCCTACTCGTGCTCCGTTTAATAGCAGCGAAACAGGCGACGCAGTAAATCTTAAGTAACAGTTCCGTACAGCCATCGACAGCCAATCGCACAGCAAGCCAAAACGTGCATGATTATGGTATCCCGTGTCTTCGACGCCGCTCATCCCCTCTATATGAAGAACTACTCCACTGTTATCTAGATTGTAGCAATACCGTCCCTCCTCTACGGGAGATTTTCACACGGCCCGCACCCTAAACCTCGCATTTACCTCCCAAGGCATCGGCCAGCTCGTACAGGCGACACGCAATCCTCGCCAGCGCCTGCGCCGCCCCCGGTGGCGTGCACGCCTTGTCCGTCGCCTTCTCGTCCAACTCCTTCAAACCCGGAACGTCCGGCGCCTCTCGTCTCGCAACGGCCGTGGGTACACGTCCAGAAGAAGGGGAATTACCTCCACCTTGGCCGCGCTTGGCCTCCGTTGCCAGCGGCACAAGTTTCGGCGGGGATGTAGACGCCGCAGAAGCGGCGATGGTCATGAATTCCAGCGCGCTGCTGGCCGTTACCGGGCCATCAGCGGGGCTTTGCGGCGGGGTTTCCGGAGCAGGGACTGCGTTGTCTGCGCCCACGTAGGTGAGGCACTGGTATTGCGGATTGCTGCGTGGGGGTGCGTGTGTGCGTGGGAGTGCGAGTGCGGAGCAGTGAGGATCGAGCAACTATGAGTAAGAGCGACGGATCAGGGCATTGCGGCACCGCTTAGAGCATTGTTTAGACCAGCAGCGACGGCATTAGCCGTCGAAATCAGAGGAGGAATTGAGCAGGCTTCCTTCAAAATGGGCGAGATCATTACTGAAGAAGTCGTATATAAGACTATAGCTATTATTCGGGTACTAAGGTGCAATGGCAAGTGACCGAGTCTTACTTCTGGCACAGGACCAAGAGTGGGGCAATAGACCCTTCCTCGATGACGAACATGCTTCCATCTCTCTGTAGCACCCATACGCCGCCACCTGGAGTGAAAAACAAAGCAGAAGGCGTGCATCGACAGGCCACATGCAGGCGGGCGTGAGGCAAGCACGTCGTACATGAGCCGGAGGAACGTGGGTTTCGGTTCTACTGGTCAACGATAACGCCGCGATTATCCCTACCGCGGTTGGTACGAGCAAACAAGTCCAGCACAAGGGTACTTCCGATTTGCGGCCGGCGATGGACTCCACCGCCATGGCTTCCATACCCCCAAGTTCTTTCGTTCGTGTACATGCTACTGATCTCACCTTGCGGAATTGGTCCACCGTCTTTTGGCACCCCTGATTGGATAGTCCCGGCCCTCTCTTCTGCTCCCTCTTCAGCCCCATCAGTCAAGCACAGCAAGACGCACATCCCTCGCACCGCTGACGCGCTCGTCTCCGACCCGAAACGCGCTCTCTTGAGGGCGCTGTAGCGTTCAACCACCACCATGATGGCGTTGAGAATCAGGGGACCATCGCCACCGACCCCCTCTTTTCTTGCGGACGCTGTTGCGGTTGAGCTTGCAGGAAGAGTCGGGCGTGAAGGAGGGACGCAGAACGAAGATGCGACCCCTGCAGCAGCGATGGGCAATCAAACGAAAATACGAAGGGTGCCTTGAGCGTCGAGCGAAGGTTTATAAGAGGATCACAGACGACGGGGGAAGGGTTGGCTGGTTCGATCCAGGAGAGATGGAGCCTTTTGTGCGCCATGGTTTGCTGTCGATGCTAACCGCAGGAGTCCTTCATGCAGCCGTAAGCATAGCAACAGGTGTCACGGGACGTCAAGGGCGAAACCGATCCAGCTTGCGCATTGATCCCGTTGTGAATGACAACGTCCTCCTTGGAAGCAACACAGGGAGTACACAGCCACCGACAAAGGGAACGAAGCGGACAGCTACTACTGGTACGAGTATTCAGCACAAGTAAATTATCGACCACGACCAGGACACGAGGCGCAGCTCGTACAATGGCTTAGCGGCTGGCGAGCCCGCCGCAGAGTAGACGGAAGAACTCGACACAACGGATTATGCGTCCAATGGAACATAACCATCTACCAAGTATGTCGTCACGGCTGACCTGCAGAGAAGCCAGCCGAGCGGCGCGCCTGATGAAGGTCGTCCATGGTTGAAGCTACAACCGCGACGGCATCCCACGCACGAAACCTGCACGCAGGGTAGACGTGTCAACCACGCGGTGGAAGGGAGAAATTGTACGCGTTATTATAGCAGTCCGCTTCTTTCCCGACGGTAGCAAAAATAGACAAACAAACCGATATATAGACCCCGAGTTTTTTTTCATTATACAGTTCGTGAAAAACTGTTGAGACGAAGGAGGGGGCGTCTAATATTGAACCCAGCCTCCCTTGCAACGCATCCAGATGGAATGGAAACGCTCCTTCGCGGCAATTCGTCAAGCCTACACGAATAACACACGTTCATGCCGAGAAAGTGGTGAAGAAACGCGTCCAGGCCCCAAATATCACGGTGGACTCGCCTGATAGAACAATGCCCCGAAAACCAGGACAAAACGCCTGATGAGCGGCATAAAAGTCGGCCGAAACTTCGACAATATCAAATACGCCCTAATGAAATACTAACGGTGGACCCACGCTCCAAACTCGACGTGAAACAGAAAAGAGCCCATGTGAAAAATGACACAATTACCAAGAAACTGAAAATTGCACAACACCCGAGGGCGGATTATCCAAAAAGACCAATATTCCAAAACATCGATTGGGCTATGGCTAACCCTAAACCTGACCCTCAAAATCGGCAGAAAGCCTCGCGCACCAATACCCGCTGCAAATGCCTCAAAATCCTTACACCCGTACCCAATTTCCAAGCGACCGAGGAGAGCTGTCAATAAAACCGCGACGTACAAATACACGCGCCATGCCCCTCTAGCTCGACCCGCCCCACTTGCACGCACCCACCCGTAGAGGCCAATGGACATGCTTACCCTTGGTGAGATCTAACGGTAGGATGGCGAGGGCTGCAATAGCAGTGCAGGCTGCTGGCGGTTTACGAGAGTAATTGTCCTCTCGCGCACACAAAGCGTCAAGCCACTTACGACAAGAGCCACGAGCCGTCACCATCAGGTTTCAGCCCTGATATTTCCATGAGAACGAAACGAGCAACTTAGCACCGCGAAAAGCAGGTCCCTCGAGGCTGCGCGAAACGAGAGGGCTACGGAACCAACAACGCGACGAGGTTGCCCCCCGTTTATACCCTCAGCAGGCATCCATTAACTAATCCCTATGATTATGCCTGACGCTACTCGTCAACGTCTTATCCCGCAACACAGCTTTTAAAACTTGTCCCGTGGCGAATCCCCCCCCCCCCGTAAATGCTCCCGTAAATGCACAGCATTGCGGTAAGATAAGCACACATGCAAACAGCGGCCAGGTACAGTCGGGCCACGACCCGCGCAGTCGCCGAGTCTGTTCTAAGAAACTGCCTCCCGTACGCGCTAGGCCCATGTTCAACGACACAACAGGTCCTGCACGCTTTGCTGCTAGGTCAACGCTGGGACACAATTGATGTGCAGCGAAGCAAACATATATCTGCCCTGTAGGTAAAAGGAGTTTCCGTACCGTCCCGCGCATGGCAAGATTACAAGACGCTGTGGCCGACACCAAGGCGAAGCAACTCCTACTTCGTCATCAAAACTGCGATATGTCGAAGACCCTGGTGTAGCATCGACATGGAGGCCCTTCGCGTCGAACGGCTAGAGCTTTGCTGTGAGACAACGACAACACGCCAGACAAGACACACACACCCAAAATAAAAGCAGGAAATTTTTCGAGATCGTGCCTGTCGAAGCCTGGGGTGCTGTCACGGGTGCAGCACGTGATCGTCCCCGGCATTGTCACCACCACCACCACCAATACAATAATCATAACAAGCAGAAACGACTGCAACGGCGTTCAACCGCGACTAAACAAACCATATTCGAGAGTGTTTTGCCAAGATGCTCGTGGGTCCACCAATTCAGGATCAACCCAACAAGGATCCGCTTAACAAGGATCAATCCAACAAGAATCAACGAGGAGCCGCCTAGCCTGAACGTCGCCGTGCAGTGACGGGCACATTGCCAGCGGGAAACACAAAAATCAAAAGGTCGCACCTACGACGCTAATGGTCGCCAACCACTACAGTAGGGACGTAAAACGACAACCAGCTTGCGCGGAAAGTGCTGCTCGAACACATCAAAATCTCATAAACGGAGGGTTTTAACGTTAAAACGATCACCGTCCAAGCAGCAAGTAGCAGCAGTGGCAGTGGCAACCCAAGCCTACTATTACGATAACAGTCGAGGAAATAACAAAACAGAACGTAGAATGGACCCAAAACGCACGGACGAGTCGGGGAAACACCTCCCGGCATGAAACTCAAGACCCCGTCACTCCCGAGACAAAAAACAACAAAAAACGGCACCCGTTTCGTTGCTTGCCGAACGTACTAAACGCCACATTCGGCTCCCACCATAACAACATCTAGGGCCGGGAAATGGAGCATCAGGTCACCACGCACGGGGCACTCCCTTTCCTCCCGATAGGTTGATGGCCATCCAAGGACAAAAACCTACGGCGGTATCGGCAGTAGTATAGGATGTGCGCCGATTGGCCGGGCAAACATGTCCGAGTTGACGCTACAAGGCTCCAACTACGGCGCTGCCGCCACTATTACAGTATGTGCGTGAGTCGATTGGGCAAACCTCGGCCAGTCGATTTGATTCTACAAGGCTTCAACCACGGCGTACGGTCCTCTCCGTAGTCGCAGACATTGCTCATATTAACTAAGAGTAGACCATACTACCACAACAGACTACTACCTGGTACACATTAACGCAGACCATCCTATCAAAACAGACCGTCTGACTACAGTAGTACTACAGCGTCATAGACCCTCTCACAAGGCGCGGCATTCTCTGCTTCAAACTTCGATCGCTCCTTAAACTGGGCGCATCGGGTTTTGTTTTAAGGCTTTCACCACCCCACGCTTATTTCGCCGAAGCGGGCAAGCGATTACTAGACGAATCAAAACGTGACGGAGGCAAAAACAGAATAAGCACCCCATCTAGGAAGAACAAACAAACGCTCCTTAAACCCTCAACCTCTCCCCCCTCGGCCAATCCCCGAAGGACGAAACCCTAGCCCATGCGCCTACCTCCCGCCCCCCCCTTCTCCACTGCCTTGGTCCTCCTTTGCCAGGGTCTGCTTCGCCGCCACCCCCTCCTCTAGGTGCCTCCTCCATTTGAACTCTGCGCAAGGGTCCGCCCTCGCCAGGATTTCTTTGAAGGAGAGCCGCTCGGCGGCGAGCCACGCCTTGGTCGCCTCCGCCGACGAGCTTGTCAACCCTGCCCCGGCGGTGGGACGCGACTGGACCTCTTCGGGGGAGGACAGGGGTGAGGAGGAGGAGGTGGAGCACGAAGAGGCATGTTCCTCAACATCCTGCATCCATAGCACGGAATCCGCCGCTGCTGCGAGACCCTCTTGCTTCAAAATGGGGAACAGCCGGGCCTGGATTCCGGCACACGCAAAATCGACGCAAAAATCGACGCACAGGCAACGAACGCCCGGCAGAGCAAGGGCGAGAGGGGAGAGAGAGGGGTGCGGTACATTGAGAATGGGCCCTCGCGAGCGTCTGGTCCCCGCTGATGTATCACCGGCCGGGGGGGTTAAGCAGTACCGCTGCACTGTTGGCGTCCACAATCGCCAGCACTGGGAACGTTCCTCAGTGCGCCGGGACAGGCGGCGCATATTGTAAGGCAAGAGGTGTTTGCAGCAAAGCAGGATGTGCTAGGAGCAACACGAGGGCAGATGTGCGGTGCTCCAATTGGCTGCTTTTGCTTCGTTCCCAACCCGCATCCTCCATAACTCACCGACCAAAGCTTACGGTCGGCCTCCGCCACGCCCCCCCAGACATCCTCAGCGGAGGCACCGGCGTACTTCAGAAACGCCTCCCAGGTTGCTCCGCAAAACCTCGCCCTCTCTGCCGTGTAGTGCGCCTTGATATCATCTCTCGCACCGAACAGGCTGATCACAAAGGCCTTGCCCTGCTGCGTTTGCGCTTGCTCGTTAACCCCTCTGCCAAGGTCTGTCTGCTGGAGGCACATACCGCCGCGCAGGCGCAGTTTGTAATCTGGAGATCCCACCAAACAGGATCAGGGATGCGATACCATTTGTGTGCAAGACGGAGGCCGTGTGGGGCGGAACAGCAGGGGGGTTAGGGGTAAGGAGGGAAGGTGTATTCATGATGCGGACGCTATGGGCTCGTGTTTTTTTAGGCTGTGTGTAGCGTTCGAAAAGAGAGACGCATGATAACTGTAAAGACTGGAGATCCAATCGTTCCAGTCGTGTCGGGAAGCTGTAATAAGGCAGGGGCGAACGACGTGGTTCTCCTGCAGAAAGACGCAGAGGTTGTGGCGCGCGATGGCGATAAGACTTGCCTGCCTTCACGGACCGAACGCCGCTCATGAGGCTGCCTGCGCCGATCTCCCAGCCGTCTCCCTGCAAGTGGCTGTCGCGCGCCGCGGCAGCAAAGGAGCGAACACACAGCACACGCGAGTAGCGACACATGAAGTATACTTCGTGCACGAACCACAAAGCTGTATCGAATGGTGCTCGCTCGCACCGCAGCGCTTTTGCGGTGGTCGCGGAAACGCTCGTCGCGCGCACGATCGTAGACAAACAAGTCGCACCTTGAGGCCGTTCTCTGCGAACAGCAAGTAAGCACAGGGGCAAGCACAGGGACATTCTCCTACGAGACGCATGGTACTATGGTACTCCTACTGTAGGGGTGTTGTTCTCTGCTTTTTTCTGAGGCTGATCACTCATGTGAGGAGCTCTATATGTCGCCCCCGAACGGGCTCTGATGAAAGGCGTACTCTTACCCCGACGAGAAATTCCATGACCAGCGTATAAAACGAAAATATTGTAAAACCAAACGATTTTGATTGGCTAGTTTCTCGGTTGATAACCAATCCCCTTCAGGCAGAAATCGTTTTGGCCAATAAGCAATAAGTGCTGTATACCCCTAGCAACGAAGTGATGAGGTCGGTTTTAATGGTTTCTGCGATCGGCGCACTGACGCACGGTGCGAGCGTCCGGGACGCGCGTTCTGCGCAAGCCAATTTCTCGATGAGGGTTAAGCGGTGCTTGCCTGTCGACGCCGAGAGGAGAAGTCTGTCCGGCCTGCTTGTTCACACTTACCGTACAGTACTACTTTCTTTTTAGCATTTAAATACTGCAGTACTGCTGTGTATATGTTTCTTCGTCGTGGCCTAAGGCTTATCACCTTGGGCATTCGGGTGAAGGCTGATACGAGTGTAGTGTGGTGCCGAAAGCCCGTACCAAAGACCGTTTAAAGCCACGCCGTTCATAGGAGAATGGCAAGCGCACCAGTGACCCGCCTGATTATTTCCAGCCTGCCTAAGCGTAACGCCCCACCGCGTCAGAGAACAGACGTGCAGCAGACGCTGGCCTACCTCACAACCGTACGGCGATCGAGTCGTAGCAGGCCTAGAGTCTTACACGTCATCCTTAACCCACGGAAAACCGGCGTGTCTGTACGCGGCACACAAACGACGCGGACAGGATGTCCGACGTTTCAACTACCAGAAAGGCATGTTTCTCTCACCCAGCAGCCAGCAGTGTTTACGACTTGGTCAAGCTTCGACAAAAATGGTTAATACAACAGTCCACACTAACTCTTCACTGCATCCTCATGCCGAGGGTTGTCCGAGGCGGTCGAGGTGTGGGTTAGGGTTAGCTTTATGGTTTCAAATCAAGCGAATTTTCAACCATTTCGTCGAAGCTGGGTCAAGGTCTATTTCAGCCCTCTTCTCACCAGTGCTCGACCACGGTCCCGCCAGCAACCACGCCGGCACCTCCGAGGCTGCTGTTGACGATCACGGCGGGGGGGTCGTCTTCCACCGAGCAGGCGTTTCCTACCACGCTTGCAGCCCTATCCGGTCGAGAGAAAGCGCAATCAAAATGCCAAGCGCAACACCGGTGGCAGCGTTGGGTGAATCGGACGCACACCTAACACTCCCTTAGAGCCGCACCCACGTGTTGGCGAAATACTACTATACGGAATTAAATATATGACTAGGAACTAGAGTCGAATACGTTTTGCAGCGGTAAAAGAGGTAACAGCGGTCGCAACGGCCCAAGTTGAACAATGATAGCCGTTAGGGAGTGATGCGAGCACGGCGGTACCTCCATGAGGGTGTTCAAGGTAAGTGGAGCCGCCAGGAAAACGACCTACAGCAGCGGATTCAAAACACTTCAAGCGGGCGCACAAATTGTAGGGCGCCCATACGCGAGCAGTAGCAGTAGCAGTAGCAGTAGCAGTAGCAGCAGCAGTAGCAGTAGCAGTAGCAGTAGCAGTAGCAGTAGCAGTAGCAGTACTAGTAGCAGTTGGCGATGCAGCCATGCAGGAGGGTCCAATCAGCAAAAATCTGAGGTGACCCACCGTGCCTGTGCAATGCCTCCTGTTTTTTTGTGTTTCCGACCGCAATTTTTGCAATGCTTTTCGACATGTCCTCCTACCGCCACGTTCGAATGCAGTACCCATTCTAGCCGCATTGTATTGAGGATACTGAACGGGACGAAACAACTGGAACCCGGATGCTCGTCTGCAACCCGGGACTAACGGCATAGTCTACAGCAGTACGGTACAGCACCTTCGCTCTCGGATGCCTGGCATTTGATCAAGGATAAACCGTGTGTCGCAAATCTGACCTATCACAGAACACGCCTCATTACATTTAATCGTGTTTGTAGATATATTTACTTGGAGGCCTGCATGTGTTCTTGCTTCCCTCACTACGAATATCGATATGGCAGGAGCTCAACACCACGCCAAACGCTATCAAAACACAGGCTAGCCGCCAAAGCTTCTTCATCTCCATCACCTAGCAGTCAACCCATAGGGCTCGATGAAGTCCGGGAGCCGGAGCGTCATCATCTCCATCAGCTCGGGAGTCGTGCCCAAATGCACGAATGTCGCCCCCGTCAGCAGCATGGCCCCCAAGGGGAAACCCCGAAAGGCGTCCCACGTTTCCCTCCTGGCTTTAGACAGGGCGTGGTCAGCGTGGAGGGCAGGACCGCACGCCTCCAGGTAGGCATCAAGCTCGCCTGAAGAGGGGTGTTCGGGCCAGATGGTGGGTGAGAAGTAGGTCAGTGCAAGAGGGAGTTGGCCATGATAGGGGCACTACAAGGCGTGACAATGATGCTCCATGGCAATCGCCGCAAGGAGCGGCGCTTTGAGAGGCTCTGGCGGCACAAGGATCGGCCGAAGGTCAACTTGAGGCACGTAGATAGTGTGCCCAATCGATTGTATCTAGTGAAATCGGCCATCATCTTGCACACGCTAAGTCGGTACGCCACGTGCTTGGGGGGTTTCCTAGCGATAACGTAAGCCGTGTCGTAAACCTTATTTGGGGGGGGGGGGTGGGGGGTTCGGGTTGGGGAGTTGGATCTACGAGGCTACAATGAAGGCCTTTAGTTAAAGCCAATCGACC
>JAYJME010000762.1:0-19880 GCA_036873775.1 Costaria costata | reverse complement strand
CGCGCCCGACGCGCAGTCGGCGATCGGTGCGTCTCTCCGTCGCCAGACTACAGTCGGCTGGCGCGGGCTCGGGCCTAAAAACGAAGGGAAGCGCACTTGGCGCGCGCCTCTCCGTGCTCGTAGACTTTACAGCAGCAGCAGCAGCAGCAGCAGCAGCAGCAGCAGCAGCCAGTCAGTCAACGTGCTGGGCTCGGATGCTTCGTTGTGTCAAAATACAAAATACCAAGACAGGTCGACTCGAACGCATTCGGCACGTCGCCGCCAGACCAGAGGCAGCCAGCGTGGCTTCGAACGCTTGGGTCCTACGCCCAGTGCAGCGCACTCGGTGCGTCTCTTCGCGGCGCCAGACCACAACAGCAGCAGTTGGTCTCGCCGTTTGCTCGAATCTCTGCACGTAAAATAAATCCGTGTTTGTTTCATAGGAAGGCTGTTTAGAGTTTTGAACTAGGCCGCTGAAAAATCGATCGAACCAAAATCTGAAGCTCAAAAATCGAATCGCACAGGAAACGGCCTTAGTCGCCTGGCCAGTGCCCGCCACGTATCACCGGCCATAGTGTGAACACTGTGACCCTAGGGTGGGTCGGAGCCCCGTACGAGCGCGCGCCGTTCAGAGTACATGCCGCAATCGTTTGATTTGTCGATCGATGTCTGTGGAGGACTCGGAATCTCGCCGCTTCGATGTAAACATTTTGCTGAGAGTTTCTGAAGCCGACCTTTGCCCAACAATGGCCCGGGAATGATTTTTTCGGGTTTTGGAACTTTTTTTTTAAGAATCGTGCTTATAGCAGCTGTACTGAGATATCACGGAGCGTATCTTTGAAATTCAAACTTTTTGGGCAATCGTCGTTTTTCCTTTGTCGCGGGTCTCAAGGCCTTTTGAGGCAATCTTTTACACTTTTACAGGCAGCGTTCTCCCCAGTGAAGCTGCCGAATGATGCACCACGCGCAGAGGAACTCAACCAAGTCACGATACAGTATTACGGGCGGCCATAGTTAATAGGACCTACTGCTGTAGACACCAATACCTATATGTTTCCCTATTTTTGCTAACAATATTTCACAGATGCTCCCAGGACCTTGGAGTAAAGTAAGGAGTATTCGAGGTAAACATGCTTCAGGTACTTCGTGTACTCGGAGTATTTGGGTCTATGTACTCCGGGATACAGCTCGTACTCGGAGTGTTTCGACATTCTGTACTGCAGATACTGCCATACTCCGAGTATTTCGGGGTCCGATAGTGCGGGTACTCCTTGTACTCGGAGTGTTTGGGCCTTCAGTACTGCTCATACTCCAAGTATTCCGAGTATTCAGGCCGCTAGTACTCTAACACTCTCAGTACTCGGAGTACGAAATGTACTCGATACTTCGAGTATACTCGGAGTATCGAGTATACTAGGAGCATCTTTGCATCATTTTAAAGACTCGGCCGTCATTACTCCCAGGTTCTGGGAGCATGTGACTGGCGTTTATAGCATTTCAAAATTCACAGATGCTCCCATTACCTGGAAGTATAATTGGAGTATTTTAGAGAAAAAATACTTCAGGTACTTTGTGTACTCGCAGTATTTCGGTGTTCAATACTCTCGATACTTGGAGTACTCTGAGTAATTTAGATGTTTGTACTCCGAGTACTGCTTGTACTCGAGGATAATTACTGCTCATACTCCCAGTACTCGGAGTGTTTAAGCCTTCAGTACTGCTCATACTCCAAGTACTCCGAGTATTTAGGCCACCAGTACTCTAACACTCTCAGTACTCGGAGTACGAAAAACACTCGATACTCCGAGTATACTCGGAGTATCGAGTATACTCGGAGCATCTGTGGCATACTGGACACTGCTGCTCAGGCTTGTCCCGGGATGGATAGCGCCTCAAGAGAGAATCAAGGCGTTGTGTCACATACCGGTAATCGATTGACGGAATCGTCGAGATGTGATCGGTGCGAGTTCTCTGGTTGCCCTACATGTTGCCAGCAGAGTGTAGCTTTTGAGACGCTCCGGTCCACAACGGCAGCATCATGACCACTCGCTGGAATCGGAAGACGCGGTCGTCAGGCTAGCAAAGTTCACAGAATGCGACAAGCCTTGGGTCGTTGTCTTTGGAGGGGTGTGATGCAACCCTCGACTTGCTAACAACTTGCTCCGCTGGTGCTGTCTTTGAGAACAAGTGCCGAAAGGACAATGCAATACATCACTCACCGCCTGATGATTTGATAGCCAGACCTTGCAGTACTTGCAGAAGTACCGCTCCTGCGACACCCAGTAAGAAGCCATAGCTCAACCCACTCCTGAGCTCCTCAGAGCAGATGCGAGAGATTGAGCGATCGGATGAGATTCAAAGGAGATTTTGGACAGCTGGGTTTTATATTGTTTTCGCTAGGATGTTTTGGAAAACAGTGTTTTGCCATAATTGGCTCTAGCAAAGGCAGAGCCATAAGTAACTTTCTGGCGATAGGGGTGGCAATACAAGCGAAATGTAGCATACTGTAGTAGGGTGCCTACGCCACCCCTAGATTGGGCGCTGGGTAGGTTGACAGCCCGCGGGTAAGATGCCCAGTCGGCGTTGGGAGCCGCGAGCCGCGCCAAATACGAAAACACACCAAAGTCGGCTGCCTTCGCGGTGGAATTATGGCCACAAAAACCTGTGGCACAACAGGGGGAAATTGCCATAACCTGGTGCCAAAGTTTTGCTTATTTGGGCACGTGCCAACCCAAAAAAATGGCCACATAAAAAAAAACACCAAATAAATATCGGCAGATCATTTCATTTGGAGCACGAAAAACAGAGGCAACCGCACCAACGAACGCTGTAATCTTCTCTCCTACCACCTCCATGCTGCGCGCACTGCTTCCCACGCTGATCAGCCTCTTGCTGACATGGTGCTCTGATGCGGGATACGCGGATCGGTCTGTTTTGGACTCCACCATCGCCCACGGAATGGTGAGAACGCGGTCGCAAGAAAGTAAGAGTACGAGTCGGGTATATGATACCTGGTACATCGGGTATTTTCTCTCACATGACACTTGAGATCTCAACATCGAACTCCTGTGTCGACGCTCAAGGCCCTGTACTGCTGATGCGGCCAAGGATGCACCGCGGGAAACCACTCTCCATGCTCGTGGTTGTGGGAGCCTTCGATCCGGTGTCTGTATTGACGGTCTGATCTGTATCACACTGCCTATTTCGGGCGGCACCAGCATCTAAGATTCTGTACGTATACTCGCCCCTTTGGATCCTGATGATATCCGCGTCACCTACGGCTGCTGTGCGCTCGCATCAGGAGATCTTCCGTCTTGCTCGAGGAACAGATCGTTTTGATCAGGACTACCTACCAAATGGCTCGTACTCGCTACAAGCAGTAGAGAGCACGAGAGCACACACACCTATTATATAGATTCCTGACCTCTCGCAGAGTAGGCGGAACAAAGCGGAACAGACCGAACGAGACGCCTGAGCCGAGCAGCACAGCCGCACACCGACGTCAGACTACGCATTTATTTCGGCGATATTTCGTTTAAACGTAGACGAGCGGTGTCGCCGGCGTCCCCGATGGCTTAGTATAGGTTGTCCTCGTGCCTACTAAAATCAATTTGGTTTGTTCAATTATCACCGAGTGCACATACGTACGTCGTATAATACTCGTCGGGACTTTTTCTTGGGGTTAGGGTTAGGGTTAGGGTCTAGTAGTGTTTTGGGCGTTTTTCGATATATCCCCTGTCATAACACTGGAACCACACGCGGGCCAAGACCAATTCCCCAATTTCTATGCTTTATCCTAGATGATAATTCAGATTTGTGGTAAAGGCGGCGCACAAAAAGTGATCACTAGCGGAAAGCGCGACAGCGTGAGTTACTGTAGGCAAAACTACGATTTGGGCCAAGGCTATGTTCTGTAGGGTATACCGGTACCCGGGGTATTTTTGGTGGTCGTGCGAACTCTCCGGTATACCTGGTAGTTCGGTAGGGTATTGAGTCCGTACCGAACCCTCCGGAACAGTTCGGTAGGGTATTGAGGTCGTACCGAACAGTCCGGTAGGGTTCGGTAGGGTATTGAGGCCATACCGAACCACTTATATTGGGTACGATATATCTCCGGTATACCGGTAAATACCCTTGCCAAAGTGTCGGGTACCGGTATTGAGTTCGTACCAAACTTTCCGGTATACTGGTAGTTCGGTAGGGTGTTGAGGCCGTACCGAAAAGTCCGGTATGGTTCGTTAGGGTATTGAGTTCGTACCGAACATTCCGGTAAGGTTCGGTAAGGTGTTGAGGCCGTACCAAACATCCCGGTATGGTTCGGTAGGGTATTCACCGAGAAAATACCCCCGGTATACTTTGGTACGTACCCTACCGAACATACCCTTAAATTCGATGAAACTCGACGAGCAGTGGGAATACTGAACCCTCGTATGCGCGATGAAAATGAAGGCAGGTACCGGGGAGGGGGAGGGAAGACACCTGTGACCACGGCTTGTCCAGAATTACGCCGAGGGTGAAAACCTCCTACGAGTTATGACCCTTTTACTACCGGAAAAAGTATCCCACACTATTTCCAAGTTGTTTGGTCCCCAAAAACCGTTTCTGAAGGGGCTGAGCTGGAAAATATAAGTGATGGATCAAAAATAAATAAATAAAAGTTCCCCGTCTTATTTTTGGAGTGTTTGAGATTTTGGTTCGTTGGCCGGAGCACCGGTAAGTATAGCCATGCTCGTATTATACGTGCACTCGTACTTGTCCCCTGTAGTGTACCTGGTTATACTACGCCATCGCTTTTGGGGACAGACTACTTTGAATTACGAGTGTGGGATATTTTTACAGCTGTCGGTAAACCGTTTCCATTGTTTAAACGGGATGATCGATCACGCTGCCATTACGCGAAGATGCTATTACGGTATACGTGTACGTAGGGGACCGCGGTTTGACTCCTTAACTGACCGCTCCCCTACACTGAAACTCGTAGGATCTTACCCACCCCCCGTCCTCGTGTTTGTGGGTGACTCTGATCTCGACGAGATAAGGCATTACATGTAATTAGTTTTCATGTTTTCATGTTGGAGGCACACGATATTGTTATGTTGGAGGGTAAAGTTTTTGGGTTCGAGGATATTTTATTTATCGTACTTATTCAAGACATTCATTAGTTTTCATGTTGGAGGCACACGATAGATATCTACTTTTTTTTCTGTGCATTAAGTTTCTCCGCTATTTTAACTCGCTGCATTTAGGCCTTCGACTGGTTGGTTCCTTGTCAGAGAGTAGATGTGTCAGCTTACTACTAACTACTGCTGTAGTGTTTTCTCCACAGCAGCTCGTGATTCTCTCCAGATTGGCCGCCCGCACTTTTTCAGCGGAGGTCTACACTAGAGATGTTACCCGACGAGTACCCGTCTTAAACGGGTACCCGCCAAAGGAACAAAGTACGCGGGTATTCGCGAGTATTTACGACAATTTTGGGCGGGTACTCGGGTCCCGTGTAATGGCGGGTACCCGTTTTAACACCCGGGTACCCGTCTAACAGCCGGGTACCCGAGTGCCCGGGGCCCAAATACTCGGCGAGTATGAAGTGTTACCTGTACCCATCACGGGTATTAGCAAGCGGAGCAATACTCGCGAGTACCCAGGTAATTGGCAAAAGGGTGTAACACTTCAGTACGGTGTGATTTGTGAGGCATGAGAAAGCGTTTTCACTTTGGACAAAGGTTCCTCGAGAATATGTATGTACAAAAGACACAAGGGCGTGATAAGTTACCATCTCCGGGTTTTCCAAGGTAAATGAACGGGTACCCGGGTACCCGGTGCCCAAATACTCGGCGAGTATGAAATATTACTCGTACCCGTGACGGGTATTAGCAAGCCCCGTAATACTCGCGAGTACCTGGGTAATTGGCAAAAGGGTAACACCTCTATTAATAATGTGAGGCAAGCCACACCACGGCCTAGGCTCGTGGTGGTGCAAAAAATGTGCGACTTCGAGATACGCCGCATCGAGAGTTCCTTGTTGCTCTGTTGAGTACGACAGCGAAAGAAAAAATAACAGAATTAATGATAACTCAAGCTATTGAACAAAGTCGACACACAACTGAACGTAGCCGCTGCTGCCAAAGCCCAGACTTGCAGCTTCGGTACCTACCTTCTTCGCAAAGGCAGGGGAAGCCTTGTTGGTGGTTTGCTCGGCGACAGGCACGTCAGGAGGTACCGGCGGTCTGCCTGGGGCAGATGCCTCGTCGTCATCATCAGAGGGAGAAGACCCATTTGCAACCCTTCTTCGAATCATGAAGGACCGCCGCAGAAGATCGATCGACAGCTCCTGTATGGGCCTCCCAGATAGCTCCTCGCTCAACAGCTCCGCAAATTCGGCTTTCTCCGCTAGGGCGATCCGTGGCTTCTCCTTGATGAGGACCTGCAGCTGTGGGGAGAGGAAGTGCGAGATGCCCCGGCGCAGGGTTCGCCTGCTCTCTCCCTCGTAGCGATTCAGGTTGTGGCGATCCATCAGGTCCACGCCGGCAGTAGGTTCTCTCAAGGCTTCTAATGCCGCGGCTGGTGTTACGAGGTGCAGAGAACTCGCATGATGTTCAATGCTGCTGTCCTTTTTTCCTGCCGCCATCTGATGACAGTTTCCCTGGCGGGAGAGAGTTATGTTCTGGTACCACGCTACCAGGAACCAGCGATTGATCCTCGATTCAAGCAGGGTTTCAGTCGCAACTTGGAGGCATAAAAAAATGGGGAACCAAGTTTCCGGATATTGGCAACAGGCCAGGCGCGCATGATCGGCCGTCGGGGTATGCCGATCCAGATCAATATTTATCGCGATCAGTGTTCTTGCTGTTACGCATTATCAGTGTTCTTGCTGTTACGCATTCTCTCTTACAGCTTACAGCTTGATGGGCCAACAAGTTAGATAGAATATTCGGGACCGACCAGGGATATCGATATTTGACGTTTGAAACTCAGATCCGGGATCTCATGAATGCGTGAAGCGTCCCCGACCCAACGTATTACGTATACGTTCGCCGAGTACGTAAGTCATGAGAGTACGATATTATTTTGAACATATTTTCTTTCAGGTACGAGTATACAGCAGTACGTACGCGACAGCAGTTACTCCTATGTTGGCCAAGGCACGCAGCTTTTATTCCGATTTCAACGTCGAGCGTTAGTCTCTCAAAGGCTATTGTATAGGATTTAGTGTGACGTTCCGCGCTTAGCACAAATGCTTATTAATAGCTGTAAATTCTTAATTTTTGAAAAAACTCAGCCTGAAACTCTTAACACATGTCGCGTACTGTACAGAGTATACAAAGACCAAATACTTTGTCACGGCACACCCCGTAATTGCCTTACCCCAGGCGGTACACTTCACCGTCCTAAATAGATGGTCAGTATTTACTTTGGAGCCGGAAACAGTTTCTGGGGACAAATCTACTTGGAATTAGTGTGGGATGCTTTTTGGGGTAGTGAAAGGGTTAATGTTCTTGTCGTGGTACTCGTAGGCCTGACGGGCTGGTGCAAGTAGAAGAAGTGATGTGGGGAAAATAACTTGTCCCGCGCGTGATGTGCCTGGTACACCAAGGAATGTTCCAGCAGTAACTGAGTGCCAACATAACAAAAAACGGCAACGTGCGGCATCCCCCGCGCGATTACGTACACACACGATTACGTTGGGCATGCTTGCTGCACCGCCTGTGAGCCGGGCGAACGTATTTGCTGTTCCTGTTGCGTTGATGATGGCACCGAGTACACCCTCTTTGGTGGCATTCACCCGGTTGGAAGGACGTACCGCCCCGCTCGATGTTTCCGCTATCTCGTCACTGCGGTGTCGGACATCATCAGCAACGCACGACGTGCTGCAACACTGAAAACTGTGTGAAAAACACTTTCTTCCTTTTGTATACCGACTGATCTGGATGACCTGGGTTCTTCCCTCCACACAAACAAACACAACACAACAATGCTGGCCCTACCAATAGCACGTGTGAACAGCACTCGGTTCTACAAGACCTACAAATAAATGGGGCTATCATACACTGCTGCCACAGGTTTTCCCTACCCAATCACAACAACAGTGACTGACTCTCCCGGAATCCCACCAAAATCTACGGTTTACATATCCGAGCGGACAATCGGCGTAATAACCACCAACTCGAGACAGTAGTAGTGTCCTATCGATGGACTCTATGATGCCCACCACGAATAAGCCAAAGGAAGTCTGGGCCCGAATCGAACGGCCGGGCGTAGACGCATACAACAAAAAATAACATGACATGACACCATTTTCCAGTCCAACCATACTTCCTCCGCCGCTCAGAAACACTGCCCCAACGTGTATCATATCATACACTA
The DNA here is from genome assembly GCA_036873775.1 of Costaria costata. Classification (NCBI taxonomy): domain Eukaryota; class Phaeophyceae; order Laminariales; family Agaraceae; genus Costaria; species Costaria costata. The sequence continues at coordinate 11,540 of JAYJME010000762.1, read as the reverse complement.
TCAACAACGTTGCTTACTCCTCCTTCATAAAAAAATGAACGCGAACAGACTGAAATGTCACCAAACCTCGAGAACTCCGCAACCGGGTAAAAACCCTGCCTGCCAGGTCGCATTTTTCCACCAACAAAGTCACGAAAATATTCCCGAACAACGACGAATCCACCCTTATCATAGCCGACCAAGCAGCCGCCATGTACCTCTCACGACGCTGCCACCCAAAAATTTTGAACGCCCTCGCGGGCGCGGTTTACTCAAAAGCAGGAGACACCCCCACACCGATAAAACGTGCCGTAATTATTCCTTACCCCCGGCTCAAGCTTGCCTCCCAAGGTCGCACCACGCGACCCTGGCGCGCTCGGAAAGCCGCTTGTCACGGCTGACCTCACGAGCAACAAACTTCAATATTAACTTTTTTTCGGTTGCAATCTTGGCCTTTCGTAGCCTCCGCTCCAAAAGCTATACTGGTGGCTAGTTTGGAGCACCAAACGCACGCATTACTGTTGCAAGCGGGAGTGCAGCAATCTCGCATACAGGCGTCTATTTTGGCAGGCAGCGACTGAAAAAAAACCGCAGCGCGGTCATGTCGCATCTTGCCCTACCACGGGCCTCTTGAAACTGGCTGAATTGGGGACGGTTCCGTCAAGACGAACACCAACGAATGCCTGAGCTAGACCTGCCGTCTCATTTCCAGGTATTCTTGGTGAGGAAGCTTGCACTTCGAGCTCTGGTAGCGCGTTACCTGAGCAGTGCACAGCGGAGGCCGGGCAGAGGGGAGGGGGGGGGGGCGTGAGCGGAAGGTCCAGACCGACAATCGACGATTATCTCCGCGGGGTAGCTTACGGCTGCCTCGAGGGCGCAAAAACACAAATGCCATCGTAAGCAAACGCATCGCATGTATGAAAGCACGCGCAGCGCGTGGAAACGGGCAATCGTTCGCAGTACTATTGTTGAACAACCAGGCACTCAGCCTTCAGCACGCGCGGCCGTACACAAGTGGGCAGGACGTCTTGTCTCAGGGCAAGCCAAGACTACCCCAGCCCCGCGTCTAGTCAAGAGTTATCTGCCACTGGCGCGTTCGCTACTACTCTTGCTCGACCCTCCTCACAGCTCACCTGCACGCCAGCAAGGAAACCGCTGTCTACAGAACGCTTGTACCCGGCCTTGCGCACGAGACGGGTAAGGGTCACCTTCTTCGTCCAGCCTGCGGGCGGTCGGATTCAACACCGGTGGGGGGCGAAAACATGATGCGTGGAAAGGCAATGCATGCTCAACCAGTCGGTGTGTTACCCAGGAGCGCGAGCTACAGCATCACGACGAGTCAGGGCCGATGGCATGGCAGGAAAAAGCTTGAGCGCTTCTCGGCCGGGATAAAAGGGTGCATCTTTCGAGCTAAGAAACGGCGCAAGCATTAGTCCCGGGCCAAGGGTCGACGCAAACAGCGATCCCGTCGATGTACCGGCTTGCCCACCTTGCTCTGCTGCCACCTCTGGGAGGAAGGTCGCGCTGAAGCTTGCCCCGCGATCATCGGTGAATTTGATCACAATACCGTGAACTCCAACCTGCCCCATTCAAGTCAGCAACACGGGCATCAGGAAGAAAGAAGGAAGGCATGAAGCATTACATACGGCGGCGCCTGGTGTCGAAGGAAAAAATACGCATACCAACTTTTTTTCGCCGAAAACCGTTACGTCCACTGAGCTTGAAGGACAAATGCCCAACAAAAGGGCGATTATGACCATTCGTTTAAAACGCGTCGCACGGTCGTTAAGTGCGAACTCGAAACGCTCCAATACGTAGCTTCGAAGGCATTCGACGGTTTCACATTTTCAGGCGGCTACCAACTCGACCATCCATTCCTTGAGCTGGCTTACCTCCCAGTCTTCCCAGTGTCGAGCCTGCTCGTACTTGACGAGAAGGGAAACGGACACATCCAGAGAACTTAACTCTGACGGCTGGATTGGAAAGAACCTCGTGTCGTTCAAGGCACTTGGGATTGAGGCATGCGGTGGAGGAAAGGGACACAGGCACGGGTCAGAACGAAAAACACGGAAGACACGAAGATGTTTGCGCGCTACCCCCGGGTCTGTACAAGGTGCAGCTACTATGTCAAGATACCAGAAAAACAGCAGGGGGTGCTCGGGAGAGGCTCGGCCCTTTTACAGGCAAGCTTTACGAACGTCAAAACAAAAAGCAGTAAGCGTGCGTCAGGTAAACAATCGAGTTGTTGACCGTAGGATAGGGTTTACTTCGTATACCAGTACTGTAGACTACAGATAATGTACTAATATTAGTAGCATCACTGGTGGGAAAACGGTTGATCATTCCGTACCGTTGATCGTCAAACGGTGCCAAAGGAGTGACTCCGAAACATTGCATCTCCCCCGTATTGATATACCAGGCATACCGTAACATCACACAACGTACGTATTACTCTTTTGTGGAGCCTCACGGCACGGGTTTGCCCACCTGCTTAACGTGTAATCTCTGAGCGACGAGATCGCCATGGGGCTGAGGGTCCCGACACAACCTCGCAGGGTTTCCAATCCTTCCTCGTGCTTATCCCATGTGACGAACATACCACTGCAAGCAGACGGAGGAAACGCAACGCGTGCCACGTTTAGAGAGAGAGCGTTCCGCGGCAACCTTCTCGGGGCAGGTGCCAGCAGTATCCCACGGTGGCAAAACTGATAGGAACGACCACGAACGAGATATGGCCTTCCCTGGATCAAAACTTACGCACGCGCTACGACGTTTAGATACAGTATGCGTGCTCCTCCAGCGGATACTGCTACTGCACCGTCGTGTCAAAACATGCACCCCGCGGACGCCGAAAAATAATCCGGCGTACTGCTGTACGAGCGCAGTATCATACGAGTATGATTATGATACGTACGTGGACACACATATATATATATATATCTATATATATTCAGAGCAGCCGGCGATACAACGTCTATGATACTCGTACGTCGATGCATGGACGTTTTCGCGACGCTCGTTCTTCTCAGAGAGCGGAGCCGACCGCAGATTCCAATCGTAGCCTACCCTGCCGCGAGGCTCGCCACGAGACGCATCGAGACGCTGTCGATACCAATGGTATGCTCCAATGGATGCGTGTCTCACTCTCACCAGATATACGATGTGGCGAACGACGGAGGAGGCGAATCGAGGTTGTTGAAGTGCGCCACGATGACATCTGTAGGGCAAGCATTAAGACAACCACGGGGCGAGGATATAACCCTGTCAAGGCAAGGCCTGGAGAAAGAGACAGCGATACATACGCGGAACCACGACATTCTTGGGCAGAGACGCCGAGTCGGGCCAGAGAAATAGCTGCCTTCGACTTCGCCACGAGAGGTCTCGGGTGCAAGGAGCGCCTATCATAGACTACGTACCAGGTACACAAGAAACACGACGTACTTCAACCGGGTGGGACCTACGATACTCGTGCTGGCACATGAAATTCCCGAGAGCGGCGGGTGTATACTCGTATAGCGCGGAGGTCGAGCTCACGCCCAAGCCCAGCGAAAAACAGCTGAAAATAGCAGTGTGTTCAAGAAAGTATAATACGGCGGTTTTGAGCAACTGCCAAACTGCCGCGTGGGGGGGTGTTCGTACGTGTTCCGAAAACCTAAGACTGCCGCTGCGCAGACGAAAACTGCAGAGCTATCCGACGAACGAGTACTCGTTCTGCCGTAATAAAGCAGATACAAAACATTGTCGGCGGGATGAATACATACAGCAGTAGCAGGCAGGCAGGATGCGACTTCAACCTTCAACACTGCTGTAATGACTGCGAACAGGCGTCCACCACGCACCGAAGCAGTACGCGCACATCTCCTTCGTCGCCTGCAGGGCCTCGGAAGGCTCCACTTCCCGCTGTAGCCCGTCCTCGTGGCGAGAGAACTGCCGCTCCTGTTCGGCGCGGCTCTCGCCCGTAGGGCTCCCCACCAGTGCCGTCGCCATTGAGGTTGTCTGCCAAACAAAGGGAGCTTGGGTTGGGTCACGGTTCACGCCGCAGGGTCCGCCACAGCTATCATAAGGAAGCTTCAGCTGCCATTCGCACTATGCAGCAGTCGGCCTTGAGAGTGGTCGGGAGGCCGTGTGGACTTGTTTGGGCGTGCGCGCAGTGAAATGGTTTGGCTTGCCGCGAAAACTCCTGCCGACGAAAGACATGCTCGGCAGTCGGCGGTGTGGTGCTTCTCTTCGTATGTACCTGGTACGAGTTTTGTGGTGGTTACCCTTGGTGCGAAGAAAAAAATGAATCAAGCCCGACTTCAACGGGCAGGATCCAAGGCCGGATACTTTGCAACCCGCGACCCCAGGCGTTAGTCGCCGATCTGCAACAAGAGACTGCCGAAACGACACTTAGAAAGAAGCCAACCCCAACGCTTCACTTCTTCCGGGCACACCCGGGATCCGAAAGTACTTGGCGCGTGATACCCTCGCGGCGGCGGGGGCGAAGGTGGGACGCGCTCAACAGAGTACGGACGAAAAGGCTCGGAACGTTATGTACAACTTTCGTACGTACAAAGAAGGAGTAACTTCAGTGTTCGCTTTGGGGCGCATATCGAGCGCTCTACAGAATTTCTGCGCGCTGCAGCCGTCTCATTGATGCATCAATCCAGCACAAGGATATATTTAGGGTGCGTGCGTTGTCTCGAGACGACTCGCCGGCTAGGACTGGCAGGACATTTCGGGTTGAACGTGCGAAAAAGCTTTTGTCATTCAACCAGATTCAACACTGCTTCCTGCCTGCTTGATCCTTCGGAGGTTTAACAGAGAAGAGCGGGCTGAATATCTCACCTGTTCCTACCCCTTTCGCGACCACCGGCAGAGGTTAGGAGAGTGGGCGACGCAGGAAGCAGCGAACGGCAGCGGCACGTGGTCTGTGTAGTTCGCCGCGACGTGCGTGGCGAAAAAATAAATTGTGGAGCAACAGCAGCAGCAGCAGCCGCAGTCGAAAAGTGTTTTGGCAAGAAAACAAAACATTGGTCCGGCGTTTTTACTTTGGGTGAGAGCAGCAGAATATCCCCTGCACCGCCTCAGCATCCTCAGGCATCGGCCGGGCCAGCGAACGTAGATCGCCCTGGCCTGAGTACCTCCACTTAAGGCTGCTGTGCACTGGCTTTATCAGCCTCGAGTCATGTCGTCCTCGTTGCTGGAGAGAGCACGAGGTTTTCACGAGGACCTCGAGATCTATGAGCGCGCGATTATCGAGCAGCTTGAGAACAAGCCTCGCACCCAAAAAGTGAGAGGGAAAGCGTTGCAGCAAGGTTGCAGAGGACAGCTTTCGATCGCCCGCCCCGGGCCTTGGTGCCAAGAGGTGTTATGGGATTGTCGCCGCTAGATCCAGAGGGAATTTTGCCTTTGCTTCCACGTTTATTTTTTGGTTTCTGACCAGAGAGGTGTTGCTAAGGGCCCTTTTGCCTCTCATTAGAACACTGCTGTACAGAGTCCTATCAAGCCGCAGTTAGGTGTGGATGTCCACAGCCAGTGCGTGAGTGATGTGAAGCGCCAAGTCCTCGCCCCGTCTCGTTGGCGTCCACATACTGACGCTTACCAGCACCTTCGAGCTCTACTCGGTGTTGGCTTAATGTTTTGACTCGCGATCAGTCGGTGCATCTCCTTTTCTCGAGGCTTGCCGGCTTGTTAGACAGACAATTCGCGAGTGAGAGAGAGGTGTTGCAAAACCAACCTCGACCAAAAACATACCAGGTACCTGATACCTGGTAGGGTAGTTTTCAGTGCAATCAGTAGCCTTACGCAAGTGTGTACCGTAGTCTACTGACTGGTCCAGCAGTAGGTCTGCTGACTGGTCCAGCAGTAGGTCTAGCCGTTCGTCTTCAGCCGCGATGTTGGGAAACTATATCAACTCACACAATACGTTTGATACTTGTTGATGGGGGCAATTTGACGGGGGTGTTGTCTGGGGATCTTCGCTGCCCGTGTTGGTGTTTGGCCAATCAGTGATCCGTGACTTTTTTCGAATATTAATAGGACCTACTGTAGACACAATATAACCTACTGTAGACGCCAAAACCTATATACTTAGTATTTCCCTATTTTTGCTATTACGGGGGACCATAGTTAGTAGGACCTACCGTGGACACAATAGAACCTACTGTAGACACCTGTAGACACCACAATCTATATATTTCCCTATTTTTGCTATTAATAACAATACTTGGTCCATAGTTAATAGGACCTACTGTAGACACAATAGAACCTACTGTAGACACCAAAACCTATACTCGTACATTTCCCTATTTTTTGCTAACAATATTTGGTCCTATTTGCTATGGTCCCCCGTAATAACAATATTTGGTCCTATTTATAGGTTCCCTGTAATACCTGGCTGTATGGTACCGTCGCAATTACAGTGGATTGGGACGCTAAGCTACTGCCCGCAGCAGCGAGCAGTATATACGTTTGATACTTGTTGATGGGGCCAATGGATGGGGGTGTTGTCTGGGGATCTTCGCTGTCCGTGTTGGTGTTTGGCCAATCAGTGATCCGTGACTTTTTTCGAATATTAATAGGACCTACTGTAGACACAATAGAACCTACTGTAGACACCAAAACCTATATATTTCCCTATTTTTGCTATTATAGCAATATTTGGTCCTGTTAACTATGGTCCCCCGTAATAGGAATCGAATATCCTCCAATAATTTGTTATTTGCGAAGGACTATCGAACGATGACGTCCGGGTTGCAACGGGGCACCGTATTTCAGGAGATACGGCCAGGAGCTGGTTTCAAAAGCGGCGGTTTCGTTAAAGAAAGGTTGGGGGGACTATCGTAGATCAACTCTGTCTACAGTAGGTTCTATTGTGTCTACAGTAGGTTCTATTGTGTCTACAGGAAGTCCCATTAACTATGGGCCCAATATTGTCAGCAAAAATAGGGGAATACGTAGGTTTTGGTGTCTACAGTATAGGTCCTATTGTGTCTACAGTAGGTCATATTAACTGTGGTCCCCCGTAATAGGAGCGATTCAAGATATTTTTGGTATCATAATCCTGGAATCATACGGGGGCACCTGGACATTCCCCGATTTCAATACTGAATCACTGTCACTTCCATAATAAAGTGGAGAAGGCGGCGGGGCACGTAAAAAAGTATGTGGTCTTTATATAGTCTGGAATTTACAACAACAACAACGACGACGACAACGACGACAACAACGACAACAACAACACCAACAACAACAATAACAGCAACAACAACAACAAACAAGAACAATAATAACAACAAACAACAACTGTCCTTTACCGCTCTGACCCTCTCGCGGCTTTTGTTCGCAGCCTCGGGGCTCACACACCAACACCAGCACCAAAAACCAGCACAAACACCAACACCAACACCAACACCAACACCAACACCAACACCAACACCAACACCACCAACACCAACACCAACACCAACACCAACACCATCACCAACACCAACACCAACACCAACACCAAGAACAGCGTGGCCGAAAATACGCGTCCTCACCGCGGCAGAAGAATCGGCCTTGTTGATGACGCGGAGAGCGACAACCGTGATGTCGTCCGGCATGCCTCCCCCCCACATTATATCGTTTTCCTTGGCCAGCAAGGCGAAGGGGGAGTCCCTAGTGGAGTCCAGGGACAGCTCCCGCGCCCTGAAAAAAAAGAGAAAAAAAACGCGCGAAGAGGCAAAGACAAACAACAACAACATTTACAAAGAGTGCGGAGAGCTAAGACTAGAAAAAAGCTACTGCGTATGGAAGGTGGTGGATGAAAATATACCTGACAGATAGATTTCGAAACGGTCATGACATAGCTTTCCGAATCAGACCTACATTCACACGGCCAAAATGAAAGGTATCGACGAAAAGCAAGATACACAAAACAACAAAACAAAAAACATGGTAAATCCCTTCGGGAAATCAGAGGAAAAAAATCGGTACAGCTTAACCCTAACCCCTTTTTTCGACTTTCGACAAAATGGTTTGTCACACACTGTTTTGCTATCAATATACAAAGGGACTAACGCTAACCAATGGTTGATTGGGTCCGATTGGATTAGGGTTAGGGTTAGGGTTAGGGTTAGTTATTAGACGCGTGCTACGATAGAGGTAGCATTTTTGGGCAAAACTGTTTTCTGAATGGCGGGGCTCCTCAACCCAAAATCGCCGGAATGTCATTCTTGTTTTGCAATCTGAAATGTTTTTGTACCTAGGCCATGGGTTTGGTCATCGGGTTGCACTTTCAGTTTTCTCAAAGGAGGCGTGCTTTGGATGAGGTACAGCTCCACAAATGACCGCCCTCAGAGAGACCTGGTGCACCTCTATCGTAGCATGACCCTATATATTTGTCTCGTGCACAGGCTGTGTCAACCATTTTTTCGAACAAGTGGTAATCTTCCCTAGGAAAAAAAAACTGTCCAAACAAGAGACGTACAGCATCGGTCAACACGAAGCAGCTAGCTCGGGCAGCACAGGTATATAGGGCCTGTGCCCCAAGGGCAAAGGCGGGGAGATGCACGATACGCGGGCAGCAAGATGATAACCTTGCAGTGTTGCAGGCTCTTTCCTAGAGACACTTGATTAGACCAAGCTTTTCGTGTCTTTGGTCGCTACGCTACACCTCACTTCCGAAAGGGTTCGTACGTAGCAAAAGTGTGTTGCGAGTTGAGAGGCGAGGCTACTGCTGCACAAAAAACAAAAAACAAAAACAGAAACGGTTACGAGGGAGGAGGAAACACCTCGAGGCCTTGAAGCTGAAACAAGGGGGCGCAAGGATATGTCCCCTATACGCTGCCGCCTCGGTGCACGCATGCTGCATCCCGCCTTTGGGTTGTCAAGTGCAATCAAAATACGTGTGGAGGATGCTCGCCCGGGCGAGAGCGCATTCGCCGCACACGGAAGCCGATTTCACGGAAAGTACGTCTGTGATGTACAGGACATGCTTATAATTACCATTCGTCAGTATCAGCATCAGAACCAGCACCAGCACCAGTAGCAGCAGCAGCACCAGCAGCACCAGCAGCACCGGCACTACCACCACAAATCACCACTGCCACCACTACCACCATAAATCACCATCATCACCACCATCACCATCACCATCACCATCACCATCACCATCACCATCACCATCACCACCACACCACCACGCTACTACCACCACAATCACCACAATCATCACAATCACCACAATCACCACAATCACCATAATCACCACCACCACCACCACCGCCGCCGCCGCCGCCACCACCATCACCACCACCACTGTTCCCTAAACCCACCTATGCCCAAGCTGCTCGGCCAGGTCTTCCATGGCAGCATTGTTGTGCTCGCTCAAACCTGCCAAGGGTCCACCGAACCACTTGTTCTCCCACTCCAGCGCCACCTGACAGTGCCCACGGAGATCGCCCCGGGGTGAGGTGAACGCACACTTCGTTTCGTAGGGTATATAAATACTGTAGAGGCTGGCGAGAATTGGGACATCAAAGCTGGCGATTGGCCGGGTCGGTTTGGGGTTTGCTCGTTGAAATATAGACGTTAGGGGTATCGTCATCGTCCAGACCATACTCATCGTCATCATCATGACCATCATGATGATCATCGACATCAGCACCATCCTTATCCTCATCATCGACACCCTCAACATCATCAATATCATCGTCATCATCCTCATCACCACCATCACATCACCATCCTTACGACCGACACCGTCTACAACATCGGCTTCATCCTCATCATCATCAACAACGACAACGACAAATCGCCACCAAAACAGCCAACACCATCGTCATCATCATCATCACGACCACCACCACCAACAACAACACTCAAAAACAGCTACCTCACACTACAATACAACGGAAAACAGCACAAAAGCCGAGGGAAACCTAAAAAGGAAAAATATTGCGCCAGTCCCCATTCTCGCTCCTGTCGACGTTTTATTTTCCGTTTGCACGCTCTAGTCCAAAACAATAACACCATCACGGCCAACACCACCCTCACACCCACAAAGCCACCGACTCACAGCAGAGATGTTCTCTAGCTCCATATTGTCGAAAAGGCCGTCCGTCCCAAGGATGATGATGTCGCCTGGCCGTACAGGAAACGAGGTGTTCACGGCGTCTCGCGGAGTTTCAAAGTTGGCGTTATCCTGGTCCGAACAAACAGAAAAAGGGTGCGGAAAACAGCGTACAAAGGTTCGTGGAGGTTGGGGGGCGGGGGGGGGGGTCTCCTGGTATGCGGAGAAATGGGGGTACAGGCTATAAAACAGAGCACCAACACCACCAACAACGCCAAAAACATCAGCACCGACACTAACATCCACGCCATCAACAGCACCATCATCGCTGCCAATATCGCCAACGCCATCAACACCGACAGTAACCCTAACACCAACATCAAAACCACAACAACAGTAACAGCCACACCCACACCAACACCAACACCAACAACACGACCAACAACACCAACAGCAACAGCAACAACCACCTGCCACGACGTGTTTTCTTTATATTTATCAGTACTATGAAATAGTTAAATAGTAAGTGCGGGCCCAAACAAAATGACGCCCATCCAGGCCTAGCCGCAGCAATCCGGCCATCTCTCCCCCCCCCCCCTCTCACCTCGTGTACATTGGTATAGCCGAATTGGTACGGGAGGTTGAAGGACCGCAGCTGCTGCTGCGAGATGAACGCCAGCCTCAGATCGGAACTGCAACGCAACAAAAACAAAACACACAACAGAAAACAAAACAAAAACACAATAAAAAAACAAAAAATTATAAGAACACAAACAAACAAACAAACAAACAAACAACAAAACACAAACAAAAGGCATCGTAACACAAACACAAAACAAAAATCGCAACGCACATAACGCGCAAACAAGGCAAACAACAAAAACAACAAAAAACATGGCAAGAACTCGACCAAAAAAAGACTCCAGGCAGGAACGCGAACGCACGAATTGAAGCAAAAAAGGCACGCACACGATTGAAGCAAAAAACAGCGCACTCTATTTTTGAGCAAGGCCTACACACGACCCGAGCAAAAAACGAACGCACACGATTTTTTAGGCAAATTTACGCACCCGATTTCACCAAAGGACGCGCCAAGTCGTCGCCAAGGCATGAACCAGAAAGGAAACGCAAGCAGGTAAAGAACGAAAGAAAACTGACCCGCTCAGCATGGACCAGGAGACCCGACGACAAAAAATCAACGTGCAGTCACCCCGATTCCCCTTGGCGCCGGCCAACAACCCCGTAGGGCACGTGCTACCCTACTAGGGACTAACCCACTATAATAGCTTTGCTGAGGCTCCTGTCTCGAGGAGCTTTACAAGAGTGTATTTGGTAGGGTGCATCCTCTAGCGTACCGGGTACCACATTGCAAAGCCCCCCCCAGAAGGCGCTTCGCGGACAATGTCTGCCTGGTCGGCGAAATGCGAAGGCCAATGATCACGCATGACAATGACCAACAACACCCCCCCCCCCCCCTCCATGTGGCAGTGCAATAGAGAGTAGAATTCACATAGTCGGAGAGTGT